>JAJJMA010039363.1:0-13336 GCA_023529015.1 Papaver nudicaule
TTGTTGTTGTGTATCCCATTGATTCATAGTGGAAGTTTGCCCCGTGGATTTTTACTCCTCTCATTGAGGTGGTTTTCAACGTTAAATCCGGTGTCGCATATTTGTCTTTGTTTCATCGTTCCATTGATTATTTCCGCATTTTGTGTTGCATCCATATTGTGCGAAGAGTCTCGGATTTTGCAGGTCTCCCCCAACAATTTTGTCTCCAAAGAGATCCTTACTGGCGAAAAATTCATCTCAAAAGAGGTTGGAGATAAAAATCAAACACCTATAAATAATCCCCTCCGAGTTTTGTTGTCCAAATGATACTCAAACACAACAATTTTGCAACAAATAGTTAAATGTATTCTACTTTTAACAAGTTTCTGAAAATCCAAAACAATCTATGATCATACTATTCAGCCCACGATCAAATGCACAATCAAACTTACTTCCTCTTTCGGGAATATTCTCCCTAGCTCATGGGATAAGCAGACCCATTGGCATGTGAAAAATAGTGAATTGAATAGAATTTTTGAACCAGTATATGCATACTACTTAAAGTTTCTACAGAACCCTAGAACCTCCCCTAAGATCAGAAAGCGATTTATGAATTTTAGCTAGCCGTCCATACCGTATAGCTCTCATGAGATTCGCATCTGCTGAATCTGATGCAGCTGCGATAGTGACCAACCAAAAAAATGTCTGAATTATAAGGATGATTCGTCCCTTGTACTTCTGTTCCAACTCTGCTTGGATTTCTTTAACTATAGAATGCAAAAGAAAGTACTAGGAATTAGACCATGGAGTAAAACATCGTTCCTATGGGAAAAATGAAAGAAAACATGAACTTACCATGATCTAGAAGAATATGATATGCAATCTTCTTCCACTCTTTGCATATTAATCTACATGCAAAAACTGATTCAATAGGTAACAATTTGAGAATGGCAGATGTAATGTCTCCGGAAAGAATATCAAAATTCTCCATCAAAGAGCAGCAAACAAGAATTTCTTCTTCTTCTTTTTTATGCAGCAAAAAAGTAGGATCTTGTTTGACAGCTTTGGCACTTGTGAAAGAAGAGTGTTACTTAGATAGTAGTACTACCTAGTTTATCGCAAACCCTAATGTTTTGGGCCGGATCATTTTTGTAATATAACAAGATCTACTTTGTATGGGGTGCTAATTTCTTCATTGATCAAATTATTTTTTTATTGCAACCACTATGGACCTATGGTGCACTGCTTGTCTACATTCTAGACAATTCTGATCAAAACAAAAAAAAAAATACATTCTAGACAATTTCTAGAGAATCGAATGAAATTTGAAAATTGGTGCACATTGCTGCATTATATCCCTTAGTGGATACTCAATATCCTAATAAATTCATGAGGATACTGAATATCCGCCTAAATTTAGCCACGGGCCATCTTTGTTGATTTTTTTGCCACTTTTCCCTTAGCCACATGCTAGGGAAATTCTTTAAAATTTGTTTCATGACTTAGAAAATTAGGAAATTCATAAATCCAAAACAGTATCAGGTTTTCGTTACATGTTAATGAGAAAATTTGAACCTCCTCTCAATGTTTACTTTTCCGCTGTCTACTTGAATTGAACCAAAAACATTGCGGCGAAACCAAAAAATGGACACTTCAGGGGCCTTTGCGGGAATTTATGATACTAGGCCTTCTACGGGTACTACGCCTTCTACGTGTAATGTCTTTTGTAGCTAACCTTGCAGACCTTATAGCTGTAAGGCAGGGACGGACCCAGGATTTTTCGTTGCGATGGGCTAAAATTTGTGAGTGAAACATCGCGCCTATTAGGCGGTCGGAGGCCGCCGATTTTTTTTTTCGGTATCTTAATTAGGCGATATAGCCAAACTTAATTAAAATGAAACACTAAAAAAACAAAATTTGGCACCCATATAACAAAAGTTTTAGAAAAAAAGATCACGCAATTGAACTGAAGCTAAAAAGATTAGTTAAACCCTAAACTCACACAGATGTCGTCGGGTAAACTTATTTTTTTCTCTCTAATCTCACGTAGGTTATAAAAATACCTTAAAAATAAGTAGACTAACATCAAAATATATACTCCCTCCGTCCCACATAAATTGAGCTAGTTCTATTTTGATTTTGTCCCACATAAATTGAGCTAGTTCTATTATATAGGTCATGTTTCTAATTTTATCCTTTTTATTGATTATTGTTATGAAATCTTAGTATAATAAATATTCATAATTTCATAGTCATGTTTATACTCGTTGCGTAGGTGTTTTAAAATGCTTTTCAATGGTATAAAGTTTACAAAGATACGTGCCATAATTTGAGAGATATGTCGTTTCTTAATTTTAGTATCATAGTATATATAAGGGTATAATTGGAAAAAACAGTAAAAAGCTAATCTCTCTCTTCCTTGCCTTAATAATTGTGCAAATCCCAACTAGCTCAATTTATGTGGGATGGAGGGAGTAAAGGTTAGTGGGCTGCTTCGAAAATATAGCCCAAATATTACTACCTAAAAAAAAATTCTACATAACTTGGGACGGGCTAAAGCCCCCTAAGCCCTCAAGCAGGTCCGTCCCTGCTGTAAGGAGATTTGCACCCGCTGCAGGTGCAACAGTAACTCCAGACTTCTCAATAACCTTGATTACGTCTCGCTTCACCAGCCCACAAATCGTCAGCATTGTTTCACAAAACTTCAGAAATAATTGAAAAACAAATTAACTTGTTTAGAAAAGCCTTAGCATTAGGGTTTACTAACGACTGACCTGAAATCTTTTGACGCAAGCTTTATGTTCGTGAAGTTTTAGCATCCTGTATGTCTTAATTACTTTATTGGACCTCCATTCCATCTCATCTTGAGTTTCTTTAACTATCGAATGCAAAAAAAATGAAAGCAAAAGTATTAGCAATTGTCTACTATGAAACGATTCTCATGGGGAAACCAAATAAAACACAAAACTTACAATAATTGTGAGTCTAGAAATCTCTGAGATCACACCCAATGGTCCTAGATAAAGAACTACTCAAGAACACTTAAGTACAAACACATCTAAGATAAAGTAAAGACAATCAAACATAGTAAATGCAAGAAAGGTAAAAGAATCAAGACACAAGCATGTTTTTTAACAAGGTTCTTCCTCACGGTGGAGGCTTACATCCTTGGTATTTCATTAATCATGAGTATGGTTACAACGTTAGCTACCTTCACAATTAACTAAAAGTCTTGATCTACTGTCTTCAAGTCTTGATCTACTGTCTTCAAGTCTTCTTCAAGTTCTTACTCACAAGTTGCAAACCTAACGATAAGAGTTGTATCTTGTGCTAGCTAGGGTTGCTATTGCGAGTTCTCACTTGGTTCTCTAACTCCTAAGGAGCTGGGTATTTATAGGCAAGAAGGTTAGGTAGTACATATTCTAGTGTTACAAGGGCTATGGAAACTAAACTATTTCTATTTATTCCTCGAGATACACAATCCCTTCTGGGAGTCTTCCTTTCTGGACGTCAGTCTTCTGAGACACCTCCCAGAGGTATCTCTGAGCCTTCCTTAGACATCGTATAGCCTCTGGCCTTCGATCTTCTAGTTATGCTATCTCTCAGAATCCCCTTTGTAACGCATCTTCCAGAATATGACTCCTTTTAGCTCTTCTCGTACCGTATCTTCTCTGAGAGTATCCTCTGAGGCCAGTCCCCAATGGGACCTTCCAGAGAATATTCTCAGTCTTGCAGGCTCCAGACTGTTTGACCGCAAACCAAGTAGAATCCTAAGTTTAACTGGTGCAAAACAGCTGTATTCCTCTATCTGATTTGGCATTTAATGCCTCTGTAGTACCCTCAACCTAACCCGTGCTTTAGCCTGTCGCACTTTACACGTGTCTAATCCTTAAGCGGGGTGCGGTCAGTTACTTTTAGGGATTATCCCATACCTCTCGGTGTATTCACTAACTTGCTACCGCCCCTAGGATGATGCCACGTGTCCCTCAGATTTCTGGTACCTACAGTTTGCTCCTTTTCTTTTTAACTTCCCACAGGGTAAGTTAGGAAGAAAATCTTTGTCGAAGGGTACCATGACACACGTGCTCCAGCCTAGGCTCCAGGATTTGGACACGTCGCCAAATAACTGACTAACTGGAAGCGCCGGTTGAGTAACCCACCTTTTCAGAGATTAGATATAAAAAGTACTCCTAGGTCTTTTCAAGACCTTTATTTCCTTTTTATTCTCTTTCCTCAGAGATTTTCTCTGTAGAAAATCTTTGCTCCACTTTTCATCGTCTTCTCCGCCTTACTTTTACTGTGAAAAGCTTGGTTTCTCGACAACAATGGCGCCAAAAAGGTTAGTCCTATTCACTTGTGATCTTTGGTGTTTTCTTCTATTTCAAAGAAATTCCCATTTTCTTCACTGTTATGAATAGTTGCTCCAAGGGAAAATCTAAGTTTTAGTTTTCCTTTGTTTTGTTGTTTTTGTTTCAGAACTTCTACTTCCTCTGAGAGGGACGAAGATCCAAACCGTCTGAAGACTCTCCGTAGAAAGTACTATTTGGACTCTAGGTTCCAGATCTCATGGGCTACGCCTCAGAGGAGTGAAGGTGTTATCACTCCAGAGCTCTTGAGGGAGAGCAATCTGAGTAGGACCCGAATCATTGTTTCCAAGGCTCAACTTGATTCTGGCCTCCGTGTTCCTCTATGGAGCCCCAAAGATTCCTTTATGTATCGTGCTCTGGCCTCTGGAGTGGATACTCCCAGAGGTCTGTTCCAATTGAACAATACAGCTTGCAGGATCCTTTCTGAGTGTGCTTCCAGAGCTCGGGGAAGGACTCTTTTTCGGTCTGAGAAAGTTTCCTTTGACCCTGCTGATGCTAAATTCTACATTGTGGAGAATTTTAAGCTCAACTATCGAGTGACTCAGGCTAAGAGGGACAGTGCTTTTGAGGGTTTCGGAGTGAGTATCCAGAGGAGGAGTGCAGATGAGAGAAAGAATGCTCCTTTGCTTCTGAGGGATGTAGACCCTCCAGGTGGCGGTGAGACTTCTCAGCAAGATTTCCTCCGCAAGTCCCATGATCTAAGCTGGCATGTTGGTCCTTTGTTGATTGAGGGTCCATTCGTTTTTGGGTTTGATGTGAGTGGGAATCCCGTTCTGGAGACTCCTAAATCTCTAGAGGATCTCCCTACTTATCTCCCATGGGTGAATGTTTGGCCCAATGCTGGTGGTTCTAGGAAGCGCAAGGGAGGAGATGCTCCAGAGGTAAAAAATATTTGCCTTAGCTTTCTGAGTATGTGTCCCATACTTGCCCCTATTTTTTGACTCTGGGATCTTCTCCTTGCAGCCTTCTAAGCAGATTGGGAAAAAGGTTGCTGTCTCCTCTGAGAAGGGAAGAACTGTGTCCTCCAAGCCTCCTTCCGCTGCTCGGAGATTGGTGGTAGACTATGGAGATGATGGCCCCGACTCTGTGGACGTGCCTTTCCATGAAACCTTCCAATCCCAACAGGATGATGATATGGTTGTTGTCCAACCAACCCAACCCTCCAAGGGTAAGTCTTCTCAAGGCGCATACTTGAGTTCTCAGACTTCCCAGGATGATGCTGTGCTAGTTCAGCATAAGGATGGGTCTTCTAAGAAAGAAAGTACTTTGGTGATTCCCCCTGGCAGTTCTCTGGTTGTTTCTGGGACTGCTTCCACTGTTGTAGCCACTCTTCTTGCTCCAGACTTTCAGAACAAAAGTGTTGAGGAGCAAGCTAAGGCTGTTGCCCCAGAGAACCTTCCTTTGCTGGTAAATGAGATTCATCCTTCTTACTCTTTCTTAAGTTTTGTCGATTGTTTTCTGATTCTGGGATCTTTTCAGGTCCAGAATGCGTTTGCAGCTTTTTCAGCTAGCTCTGAGGTATCCGTCCGAGCTCTGGACGGCCAACTAAAAGACTCTCAGAAGAAGGTCTCCGAGCTTCAGAGGAGTCTGAACCTTCAGAAAGGTAACTCTCCTTAACATCTTTTAGTCAGTTTTGTATGCTTTTTCTAGGACCTAAAATAGTCCTTTTCCCTTAGTCGAATACGATCAAGCTAAGGTCCAATGGGAGAGGGATCGTAGTGACTACCAGAATGAACTCACTCTTAGGGATAGTCAGATCCTTTCCTTGGAGACTAATTTGGGTAAGATGGTGAATACGCATGAGGACAAGATCCAAAGTATGTTTGCCAATCTCTCAGAGGAGCACTCTAAGACTGTAGAAGGTCTTCATAGACAGCTTAGAGAATCTCAGTCCCAGATTAATACTTTAGAGTCTGTGAAACGAGGTCTGAAAGACCAAGTTAGGACTTTTATGCGGTGGCAAGAGGATTATCAACCTATGCTCAATCAGATTGAGGATTATAAGGAAGCCTCTGAGCGTGCGGCTGATGAGTTACAGGCTTCACAAGAGCTTGTTAGAAGGTTGCGTGATGCCATGGCAAAGCATGCTGATGCTTGCCCCATGGATAATCATGCCTTGACTCTTCTAGAAAAGCAGTATAGTGAGCTTGATTCTGCCAGGTTGGACACTGAGCAGACTCTGAGGGCTATCATCTCTGACTCGGAAGGTAGATTAGAATAGGCCTCAGATTTCTTCAATTGTCTTAGTGTTTTTCCTGTTGTCTCACGTTTGCTTTGCTCCTTTTTCAGGAAAAGCTAGAGAGCTTGAGGAGTTAAGGTTGGAGTTTGAAACTCTCAAGGCCGAGAAAGAGACTCTGGAGGCCAGGGTTGTAGGATTTGAAGAGGAGTTGAAAGAGCAGGAGGACTATCTTTGTGAAAAATATTCTAAGGAAGCTTCCGATGTAGCTAAGTCCTTGAATAAGCAATGGAAGACCAAGTATGACGCTCTTCTCCTCTCCATTCAGGCTCAGAAGACTCCTGAGGCCTCTCCTAAATTCATGGCTGCTTTGCAAGAGACTGTGGCTCCTTCCAGAGATTCTGAGGCGACTACTTCCAGAGGTGCTCCAATCTCTGAGACTGAAGAACCTGAGGGTGTACCAACCTCTGAGGTCGAGGAGGATTTGGAGCTCGGAGAGCAGGATGTTGGTGAACAGCCAGAAGCTGAGGAGCCAGAGAACGAGCGCCCTCAGAATCAAGATGCTGATACTGAAGAGCGAGGGCCATCTCCCTCCAATCTTGCTGAAGATTGACTATCTTTCTCCTTCCTTTTGCTTGAACTGACTTTTCTTTTGGTAGTTTATGTGCTGGTTGTTCTTGATTAACAACAGATACTTTGATTTTTTGTCTGGGCGCTCCCAAGCTTGGGGGGCAAAACACTTTGGACCCTTATTGCTGTGAATGTATGGGTGTTTGTTTTGTCACTTTCGTGCCTTTAGAGTTAGACAATGTTTTTGCCTTAGACCGTGTTGTCTTAGGTTGTGTGCTTTTCAGCACTCTATCCCTTAGAGGCTCAACAACTTTGTAAAGTCTTACCAAAAAAGATTTCCTTACATTATGAAGGAGATTCCATGTACGTTGAAAGACTCAGTGGCCACTAAGTTCAGACAAGGACCATACTGTACTACCTCGATCATGATGACGAAATTTTCTCTAAGGTGAATTTTGAGGGTTCATTCATTCTGGGATGTTTCGTGAGGGGAGCCATCCCTCAGCCTGCATCTCCAAAGTGGCATCCTAAAGTGCTATTAGGGCATCCGAGTCATATGGATAAGAGATCTGTCCATAGGCTAAGGCAATGGGCAACATTGGGGGAGTGCGCACCTCCCTCGTACCTGAAATACCCTTTCGGGGTCTTTGCCCCTGCATGTGCAGAGACGAATGCCTATTCGTTAGATCTGGGCGTGGGTTGTAGGGCTAGTACTTCGAAAATTCAAGGTATGAGACATTCTTGTAATTCTCTGAGGGTTTCGAAAATATAAAAGGAAAGAGACTCTTCTATTTTTCTGAAGGTCAAAATATAGAAGGAAAGAGACTCTTCTAAAATTCTGAGAGTTTCGAAAACATAGAAGGAAAGGGACTCTTCTAGAATTCTGAGAGTTTCGAAAATATAGAAGGAAAGAGACTCTTCTAATTTTCTGAGGGTCAAGATATAGAAGGAAAGAGACTCCTCTATTCTTCTGAGGGTCAGAATGTAGAAGGAAAGAGACTCTTCTAAAATTCTGAGAGTTTCGAAAATATAAAAGGAAAGAGACTCTTTTAATTTTCTGAGAACATAGATATAATAATAACAAAAGATTTTATTAATATTCCAGAGGTTATACATGATCATATTCAAAAGTACTTAACACTATTTCGTACATAGTATTACAAAGCTCTGAGAGACATTTCCCTGTACGGGCTTTGAGACTTCTTGAAGGATTCAGGGGTAATAGGGCTTGAGATATCTAGCATTCCATGGCCTCTGGAGCTCGATTCCATTCTGCTTTAATAGTCTGTACGCCCCGTCTCCCGCTTTTTCAGTGATTTTCATGGGTCCTTCCCAGGTAGGGGCGAACTTTCCCTTCTTTCTTTGGTAAAGAGGGATTTCTCTCAGGACCTGATCTCCCACGCTGAATTCTCGTAGGCCAACTCTTTTGTTGTATTCTCTGGCGAGTCTTCGGTGGTAATTCTCTATCTTCTGGAGGGCCACCTCTCGTGTCTCCTCCAGGTCGTCAAGTCGTGCCAGCATCAAATCTGATGTTAGGTCATTCTCCCATGCCTTAGTTTTGGTTGTAGGTATCATAACCTCGGTTGGTATGATAGCTTCTGCCCCAAAGGTGAGATAGAATAGAGATTCTCCTGTGGCTCTTCTTTTGGTCGTTCTGTAGGCCCAGAGAACGTTGTGTAACTGTTCGCACCACCTTTTCCCATGTCCATCCAGAGTCTTTTTCAGAATATCCGCGATAGTCTTATTTGTGGCCTCAGCTTGGCCGTTACTCTCTGGATATATGGGGGTAGACTTGTTTCTTTTGATACCATAGTTGTTACATAACCTGTTGATCTCTTTTCCTCTGAACTGAGCACAGTTGTCCGTGGTTATGGCAGCAGGTATCCCAAACTGACAGATGATCTGCTCAAATATGAATTTGAATACATCTTTGTCACGTATGTTGGCTAGAGCCTTCGCCTCGACCCACTTGGTGAAGTAGTCAGTTGCGACAATCAGAAATCGTCTTTTCTTTGTTCCAGTTTCCAGAGGTCCTACTATGTCTATCCCCCATTTGGCAAAAGGCCAGGGACTAGTGACAGAATGTAGTTCCGTAGATGGTGCATGGATTCTCTTGCCATACCTTTGACAGGCTTCACACCTTCTGGACATTTCTTTGGCGTCCATATGCATGCGTGGCCAGAAGTATCCATATGTTTTAGCCTTGATTGCTAGAGATGTCCCTCCAGAGTGGTTGACGGCGTCCCCGTAATGGATAGCCTTCAGAATTTCAATTCCTTGTTCCTTGGAGAGACATCTGAGTAGTGGTCCCAGAGGAGATTGCCTGTATAGGACTCCATCTCGTAGCCTGTAGTTCTTAGACTGTGCGACTAACTTGGGGTTGTACCCTGGTTCTCCTGGGAGTATTTTCTTTTCTAAGTATTGGTGAATAGGTATTCTCCAATCTTCTTCTGGGGGTCCATCGTCAGAGGACTGTTCTTCTCCCATCTCAGTAGTGGCTACCTCCACTTCTGGCTCTGGGGCATCTGGCTCTTTCAGAGGTACTAAGGGTAACAGAACCATGTCCACTCTGATGCTAGCAATCTTAGGGTCATTCAACATTGATGCAATGTAGGCCAGAGCATCCGCATGTCAATTGTTGTTTCTAGAGATATGCCTGAGCACGAGACCAGGTATCTTGTTGATGTATTCCTGAGCTTTCTTGTGGTAGGCTTGTAGGCATGGGTCCAGAGTTTGATATCTTCCCTCTATCTGCCTTACCACTAGCTGCGAATCACTTGTTAGCCTTACATCTCTGAGCTCCATCTCACAAATCAATCCCAGACCGTGTATGACTGCCTCATACCCTGTTATGTTATTTGTGGTGGGAAACTCGAGTCTCAGACTGTGTACAATTCTTCTTCCAGTAGGAGTTGTGAATATCATTCCAATGCCTGCCCCATCAGCGTTCTTGGACCCGTCCACGAAGACTTCCCACCTGGTAGGATTTTCCGCCCTCAGAAGTTCTGGGGGGTCTTCCATTTCATCCTCAAAACCAGGTATGTCTTCGAGTTCTTACTCTTCTGTTAGAGGGAAGTCTGCTAAGAAGTCAGCAACAACTTGGGCTTTGATGGCAGTCTGAGGTTGGTACTGTACTCCAAACTGTTTGATCTGAGCTCCCCACTTTGAGATCCTACCAGCCCTTTCAGAGTTTCTGAGTACTGAATCGATAGGCAGTTTGGTGATCATTGTTATAGGGTGAGCGTGGAAGTATGTTCTCAGTCTCTGAGAAGCAAATACCAACGCCAGAATTATCTGCTCAATCTTAGAGTAATTCTTTTTGGCAGGCCCCAGAGTTCTACTGATGAAGTAGATAGGCCTTTCCTCACCTTCTACTATGCGTAAGAGTACTGCACTGATAGAGTAGGAGGTGGCTGCTAGATAAACATATAATGTTTCATCCGGTTCAGGCTTTTGTAGCATAGGCATTGTTGCCAAATACTTTTTGACGTTGTAGAACGCCTCCTCACATTCCTTACTCCAGACCATCTTCTGGCCCTTCTTCAGAATGCTGAAAAAATGCTTGAGTTTGTCGGAGGATCTTGCAATGAATCTTCCCAATGCAGCCAATCTTCCATTCAGTCTCTGGACGTCCTTCCGAGTTACTGGTGAGGGCATTTCTGTGATAGCCCTGACTTTCTCAGGATCTACCTGTATACCATCCTTCGTGACCATGTAACCTAGGAACTTCCCAGAGGTGACCCCAAATGCACATTTGAGTGGGTTGATTTTCATGCGAAATTTCTTCATCTGAGCGAAAATCTCTTCCAGATCTCTGACGTGATGTCTGGACTGTTTGCTTTTGACGAGCATGTCGTCCACATATAACTCCAGAGTTTTGTGAATCCAAGGCAAGAACATCTTGGACATTAATCTCTGATAGGTTGCCCCTGCATTTTTGAGTCCGAATGGCATCTTTGTGTAACAGTATAGCCCATTGGGAGTGAAAAATGCAGTATGCTCTTCATCTTCTTGCGCCAGAGGGATTTGGTTATAGCCAGAATAACCATCCATGAATGATAACAGCTCATTCCCAGAGGTAGCATCAACTAGTTGATCTATGCTTGGGAGAGGGAAGCTGTCCTTGGGGCATGCCTTATTTAGATCACTAAAGTCGATGCATATTCGTACCCCAGCGTTGTTTTTCTTCGGGACAAGTACCATATTGGAGATCTATAGTGGGTACTGTACCTCCCGAATGATTCCAGCCCTTTCCATCTTCTGAAGCTCCTTCTGGACTGCTTCCTGATATACTGGGGCTATCTTTCGAATTTTCTGTCTCACAGGTTTGACACCTGGATGGATTCGGAGATGATGATGGCTTATGTCTGTTGGGATTCCCAGATGTTTGAGGCACAATTCGGGATCGATTCCCGGCATGTCTTCCATCTTCCATGCGAATACGTCGACATATCTCATCAAAATCCCTACGAGTTCTTTTTCAAGGTCAGGATCTAGGAGCGTCCCAATCTTAACCATTTTTGGTGTGTCTGGGCCTCCTATATTCACTTCCTTTGTCGGCTCAGACGTGTAGAATACAGGCTTCTGGGGGCCTAATTCAGTCTGAGCCTTTGATTGCTATAACTTTCCAGAGGCATCAGCCATCTGGGTATCCTCAGAGACTTGGTGGACAGTCTTTTCTTTGAGTTTCTGGACCATTGATTCTAGGCAAGCTAGTCTAATGGCCTCCTCCTCTTCTCTGTCACCAATTCCCTTGTTTTTGTTGATTGCTTGACGCATTACCCTTGCAGAGGTGGAACATTCGATGAATTCATCAATTTCCTTCTGGCATTCCTGCTCCAGAATCCTCTTCTTGCTATTTCTGGGAGTGTTAACCTTTTCCACACAGTTTCTCACGTCTAATTCTGAGCAATATCTAGCTTCTCTGGGGTCTCCCATGATCTCAGCTATTCCCTCTGGGGTAGGGAATCGTAACCGTTGATGGTAAGTGGAAGCAACTCCCTTGATACCATGAATCCACCATCTGCCCATGATGGCAGAGTAGGGTGAAACAACGTCAACCACACAAAAAGTCGTAGAGGTGATGATTTTTCCAGCGTGTACTTCTAGAGTTATTTCTCCTTTGGGCTTAGTGGAAGATCCATTGAATCCATATACCATGTAGGTTGAGGGGATTAGGAATTCATCCTTTAGACCCATCTTCACGAATGTGCTATAGAACAAGATCTCCACGGAGCTTCCTCCATCCACCAGAATCTTTGGGATGCCCCACTGCCCGATCATCATGGTCACTACCAGAGGATCGTTGTGAGTCTTCCCATTCTGAGGCACCTCAGAGGCCGAGAATGAGACTGGTCTTTTCATCCATTCCTCCATGGGGAGTTCTAGAGCCATGCTGAATATTTCTTCCCCATTTGCATTTCTCTTATGGATTCTCTCCAGAGAGTGTTGCCCCAGAGATGATTCTGAGGGCAATTCTACAGAATGGGTAATAGTGTTGCAGTTGAGATGTTGTGCCTCTCTGGGCATCTCAACTCTGAATATCTTTTCTACTGCCTTCTGAGCACTCCCAGAATCTTTGGCAATATACTTCTTGAGTTCTCCACTACTTACTAACTTCTCCAGCTCTCTCCTTAAGTGCCTGCACTTGTCGAGAGAGTGGTCGTTCCATCCGTGCACTTCACAGTAATCCTTACTGTTCTTGCAGTAGTCAGGTTGGATGCCCTTTCCAATAGGATCCTCAAAGGGAAGCTTGCCCTTGATTTCCTTGTAAATGGTGGACCTTGGAACGTTGAATCTAGTGTAAGTGGCATCGTCAAAATCTCGTTTTTTGTTGTCCCTAGCTGATCCCTTGCCTCTGAATTCTCTGGACTTGTTTCTCTTGATCTGAGAAGTGGGGACCGCAGCAGGAGGTTGAGAATGAGTGACCTGGGGCTGTGGCTCTACCACGTTTGCTCCTCTACTCATGTTCCCAGAGAGCAACTTGTCATAAGTGCCATCCTGCGTCTCTTCAAGTGCTATGAACTCCTCCTGAATCCTTCTGAGATCTCCCAGATTTTCTGGAGTCTCGTTCCATAGCTTGACGAAAAGAGGGTCAGTCTTGTTTAGAGAATTCTTGAAACCAAGGATAGCATAGGCTGCTGGGACCTTCCCTATCTCAGCGCATAGTTTCCTCCATCGATCAACTAGGCTTCTGAGGGATTCTCCCCTTCCTCTTTTGAGGACAAATAGTCGCTCAATCCCG
>JAJJMA010039365.1:0-14367 GCA_023529015.1 Papaver nudicaule
TTGACATACCAACGCTAGTGGGTTTGACCGGACAATGCCCTAACAATTTATGTAACAGTAAAACATCAAGACATATGCAACTTAATAACTAACAGTAAATGAGTACTTGAATATGACTTATGTAATAAGAATTGAAGACTGGGAAAATAAATTACACCTCAGGTTCAGGTGTTTCCTTTTGAGTCGTCTCTTTCTGATTTGGAGGCGTCGTCTTCACAATCAGTAAAGAAGAAGATAAAGAAGAGAATCAATAACAATAATCATAAAGAAGATAAAGAATGAAGAGCAAAAAATCAAGAATAAAAGCCATACCTTAGAATTTTCTGAGCGCCTCCACTACACCTTTTCACTGTTAGACTAAAACTCTAAAGACATTAGGGTTCAACCTTATTAGATTTTTTAAATTACTGTTTTGCCCCGATTTAATCGGGTCGATCCGCTCCGATCCAAACCGATCCGATCTGCTTTAAATCGTCGAGTTTTTGGTTGTTAACATCCATGATTGAGTAAGTTAATTCGTATCGGCCAATCACCGATACCCGAGTTAGGCCCGAGTTAACATTGATTTTAGGTAAGAAAAAAGTGGTGAAAAACGCGACTGTTGTGGATTTGGGGAGGTTAGTCACTAACCTACTTTTTAGGGGGTCAGCTAGTCAGTAGCAATTTCTTTTAGTGAGAGGAAAAAAAAAACCTAGGCAGCTAGTTACTAATCGACTAAATTTGGTCGGCTACTCCGATCAGGTTTCTCTCTCTTCCACAATGTGGGATTTTGACCCAGAAAAGTTCACACATGTATTCACCCAAATAAAACTGTATAGGTTTTTAACCCACAATGTAGGATATTTACCTATTATTCAAAAAGGCACTCCATAGTGATTACTCTTAGGTCGGTTCCTTTGGGACACATATATCACACAATTAGAGTGTTTTGGCTGGCTATGGACCCAGCAAACAGCCAAAACGACGTTGCAAAGTTGCAACTTTGCAATGTGAGACAGAAATAGTATCGTCGATGGAAATTCCATCGACAGATACTTTTTCCATCGACGTCGATGGAAATATAATCGACGATGAAATTTCTACCGATCAGATTAGGATCATCCAACGACTTATATTTCACTCCCAAAATCTATATAAACTCAAACTTGGTCTTCACTTCATTCACTCACAACTTAGTTCGATATTTATTAAATATTCTCTCGGTTTCATCCAATTAATCTATTTTTTTTCGTAATGTCAAATCCATCATCTTTCCAAGCCACTCGGTCATCATATTCACCTCCACCATCTTCTCCTCCAAACTTTATTTTACTCGGTACTCCTCCAGCATCACCTAAATTTCGAAGCGTAACTGGAAATTTGGTCCATAACTACTACTACACTGAACTTTCATCGAAATCTCCTCCTTTATTCACTCCTCCTCCATTTAAGAGATTATCCTACTCCTCCTAGACACTATGGTAACCCAATAGTTAAGCGATGCAAATCTTCCACAACTTCTTCTTCTTCGTCATCTAAAAAAGAATATGCATAAAAAAAAAAAAAAATCCTCTACATTCATTACCGGATGCACCTAAACCTCGTCCTAAGTTTACGTGGGATGAAGATTTATGTCTTTGTACAAACTATATGATTTTTTATCCGACCCCGGATGTATAAAACGAAATCGTGTTAAAGTAAATGAACCACTGTTGTGGACTGCTGTCAGTGCAGAATTCAAATTAGATAGACGTACTTCCAAAGTTGCGCGTGATCAGAATACGTTGTAGTCGCGTAAAACTACACCAAAGAGTCCCCGATTTTATGCACATGAGGAGATTGATCAAAGCACATTATTTTCCGGAAGATATCGATGATGAAATCTTGGCAGGACTTTGAAGGAATGGCAACGATGTAAAGGAAAGAAATTCAAGTACGTACGACATTACCGTGTCCTCAAAACTTTTCTTGTTAATCGTTATGTGGGTTGATGAGAAGAGTTCGTCGAAGACAGTATTAAAGTGTCTGATGTTCTGGACTAACACAGTCCTTTATCTTTGGTAAAGGTCGAACTACCGCAACTACGGGCGGCCGACCTTATCCAAAATAAATGACTGTGTTAGGCCAGAACACAATAAGGCTTGCAAATCGGTTTGTTTTATTTTGCATTGCATCGATGCAAAACCATCAATGTGGCAATGGTACATGATAAAACAGCAAGCATTGCAAATTTTATCGTGTACCATTGTCATGTTATGTTTTTGCTTGTGCGGGATTTGTTCGGCCAAGGATTTTCAACCCAGTTTGCTTTTTTGGCATCGCATTGATGCCAAAACATAATAAGGTAATGGTACAGGATAAATCAGCAAGCATTGTAAGTATTTATCGTGTACCATTGTTTGTTATGTTTTTGCATGTGCAGGATTTGTTCATAGGTACAATCAACAACTTCAGTGCAAGGATTTTCAACAGGATTTTTAATAGGCACGTTAAGCGACTTCGTGGATAGAAAAGCCGAGTACATCGTTTATTTGAAATTCAAATTACATTACATTACATGACTAAAGCCGACTTTGTTTTTGTTTGTTCTAGTCCACCTAGAAAAATCCTGGTAGACTTTGTCTCAACACGCGGTAGCAACTGCATAATGCAAACACCCTTCCTTGCTTTTCGAAATAGAGGGTTGATGCCATAGCTTCCTGCAGATTTACAAATTAAATATGAAGTAGCCGTACAAAATCAACAAAATAAATTTAGAAGGAAAAAAAAATACTAACGACTTGTTCTTCATCCCATCCCCATTGTTCTTCGGCGACTTGACGCACGTAATTTCTAAGGATACGACAATCATTCATGATCCTTCCAATTCTGACTCTTGTGCCAAAACTCATATGCCTAAACTCTTGTGTGTTTGGCACACGAACGGAGACGTAAGCATTTATAAGAGCAAGATCATCATCAGCTTCACTAAACTTCGAACCCATATTGATTTGATTGGTTTTAAAAACAAAAATCTCTTATATAGAAAGGATTCCAACATTCATCATATTTCTTAGATTTTTTACAGCATCATATTTCTTAGATATTTTACATCATATATTTTAACAAACTAACAAAGGGGCTTGCTCTCTAGGTTCCATGGGAATCTAATACATAAAAATCGACTTGGCGAAAAATCTCTGCCTATCTTCAAACACTGGTTTATCTTCTTCGGGAACTTCAGTTTGTTGCTCTCTCAGTATCTTTGAACCCTTATTGAATTTTTTCAACTGAAGCAACTTCCATTCGATACGTTCTTTGTATGATTATCGTGGATTTTACCAGTTTTAATAACTTTCAAGTTACCTTTCGGTTGCACTTTCATATTTTCTTTGCCTTTTGCTTGAACATTCAGATTCTCCTTGCCTTTTGCTTGAACCCTTCTTTGCCTTCTAGCTGGAACCTTGACCTCGTTAATTTCCAAAACTTGAATTCTCCTCTGTTTTTTGGATTCCTCTATTATTTTGTATCCCTCGCAGTATTTTTTTCAGCGGCCTCTCTTACAACTCCGGACCAATCAAGAAATTTGGATGTTTCTCCCATTTTAAAAATAGAGTGAAAAAGAGCGGAAGAGAGTAGAAAAAGAGCAGATCGAGAGTAGAAAAGAGTTGAAAAATTTTGGTGTGATTTTTGATTCAAGTTTTACCGCATTTTATAGTGGTGAGTAAAATATACTGGATTCAAAAATATTACCGTTGGTAGATGGAAAAACCATCGACGACAGTATTACCATCAGTACGATGGAATTTCCATCGTCGTTGGTTTTTCCATCGACATCGATGGAAATTTTGTTGACACCACTGCCCCATTTTGGGTTTGCTAGTCCACCTAGGATTGCAAAGGGGCACATTTTCTAGGTTCCATTGGAACCGGCCTTATGGAGTAGAATTCTCTTTTTTTTGAGAAAAAAAATATGCAGACATGTTTTTGCCTTTGCTTTTGGAACTATCTTCGTTAACCCGCCAGACGCGATTAAACAAAATTGGAAGTAATTAGATGTGACATGTGAAGTTAAATGTATAAATAATGTCAGATATTTCTTCAGCAAAAATCAGTGCAAATCAGTCGAGATTCTCTGACGACAACACCTCTATATCATATACACGATCCGCAAAAATTGAGTTCAATTGAAAACAAACGGCTAGAGATTAGCCGCTTTTGTGTTTTTTTTTTTTTTTTTTTTGAAGCAGCTGAACCTCAGCCGCTTAGGCCTCTCAATTTAGCTCTCCACGGCCACGGTCACTTTTCCATGCTTTCTTCAAATGAATGGGATAGAGTGCTTTTGTACTCTATCCATAGCCCTTGCTCTCACCAACTTTGGTATGTATATTGGAATTGCAACACTCATACGTGCCTGATTTTGTAAGAGTTTGTTTAAGGGGTAGATTAATTAAACAACCCTAAAAATTCACCCCTTCACAATCAACCCTCCCTACTTTTATAATCAACCCTCCTTGTTTTTTAAGCTTATAACATTACTATAATACCCTCACTATAAGTGTATCCAATTAATACTCATTAATTCAATTTTTTTTCATCCTCTACCGTCAACGCAACCTCCACCACCACAAACACAACCTCCGCCACCAAAACCACCACCAAAATACCTTCCACCACCACCTCCACCACCACCACCACCTCACCACCACTACCACCACCACTACCACCATCATCTCATCGCTGCCACCACGACGCCACAATCATCTCTGCCACCACCAATGCGCCATCGTCATTTCCATTGCCACCACCAACACAACCTCCACCACCACAACCACCCCAACCACCTTCTACAACCACCTCCGCCACCACCATCTCATTGCCACCACCACTTCCACACTACCAACACCTCCTACCACCACCACTACCACCATTATACCGCCGCCACCAACACCAATATACCGCCGCCACCACCACCACCACTTCCACCACCAGTAAAAACTTAGTGTCAAGTTGGCAACTTGACACAAAACGAATGTAAAGTTGGCAACTTTACACAAAGTGCAGTGTAAAGTTGGCAACTTTACACAAAAAGTTGCTAGACAGGAGAATTCCTAGACTTTGATTTTGTGTAAAGTTACCAACTTTACACAAAGTGCAGTGTAAAGTTGGCAACTTTACACAAAAAGTTGCTAGACAGGAGAATTCCTAGACTGTGATCTTGTGTAAAGTTGGCAACTTTACACAAAGTGCAGTATAAAGTTGCCAACTTTACACAAAAAGTTGCTAGACAAGAGAATTCCTAGACTGTGATTTTGTGTAAAGTTGGCAACTTTACACAAAGTGCAGTGTAAAGTTGGCAACTTTACACAAAAATCTGGTGTTAAATTGACAAGTTGATACGAACGAGTGAACCCAGCGTGAGTCGAACACGCATCCTCTGACATAGAGTCAGTTGTGCTACCATTGCACCACAGATTCATCTTGAGTTATTCTAATACAATGAGTTCACACAATAAAAGATACCAGTGGATAGTTAAAAAGATAAAAGATACCAGTGGCTTGACACCTGCTGCAGCAATTCCTTTACGATTCTTGTCATCCATAAAGCACCAACAGCTTTCTCCTTGTTGAATCAGTAAACAAATCAGCAAAGAAACAACCCAAAAGCAATTAGCAACTCATTTCCAGAACTGGTACAAAAACCAATGGTCACTTTAAATCTAGCGTAAATGGGGAATGAAGGCCAAATCACCCTATGGTATCCCCAAAGTGGCTACTGCCGCAAACTTGGCCATATCCAGCAATGTTTGCGCTTCATGTTACCAATTGCTCACCCAAATGCCTTCAAAAAGTCTTCACGCGAAACCCAAATCACCACATTTAGCACAGAAGTTAAAAAATGTGAGACCAAGATAGTAGACACTTAAACAATAGAAAACTCCAGGTAGCACAAGCAGAGGTAAACTCGGAAGGAACTACTATTACTGCAAAAAAGAAAATCTCACCTGACCAACAAGTCCAAGGGATTATAACAGTAACCAGTCTGAGAATATCTTGTGATCATTATACTCCAAGCAATCAAGCGAAACTGAACACGGAACTATTACTACTGCACCAAGCGATACCTCATCTGACCAAGGAGTGCAAAGAATTATAAGCAATCTCATTCTTCCATGTTAAATATGCGGCTATCTTCTCTTTATCATACAAAACTAGGCATGCATATGTTACAAGTTCACTGATCACGATTCTATTTAATAGTCTTAGTCCAATTCCAAAACAAACCATCCTCTGGTTATCTGAATACCCAACTATGCACAAGCAGAAAGGCACTGGCTACAGTTCTGAGTTTCCTACTCTAGATGCAGAACTATGCAAATCTGCATCTACTATAAAATCTGAAAAGATATGCAGAAATTTAAGAAGTCAGTGGATAAGCATTAAGACAGTAACACATCCAAGTATGTTTGGAGACATCATTGAAGTCACATTTTCCTCTGATGTGGACTATCCAATCACAGATAATTCAGCTATCATGATACAGCAGATACACGTATACACACACACACAAGTAATACAACATAACACGCTGAATATAGACCTGCAGTGATATAGATGAAAAGAGCAATTATGCACCTGCAGAAAGAACACTGACTACAGTTCTGAACATTAGTTAAGATTGTAACCTATCTTACCAGATTTGCATAGTTCTGCATCACAAAATCACTAGATAAGCATTAAGAAGTAAATAGATTTGAATACATCGTCGGAATGACATCTTGCTCCGCTGTGGACTATCCAATCACAGATAATTCAGCTATACAACACGGAAAGCCCTGCAGTTTTAGATAAGCGTAAACACACACACAATCAAGACAATCATAAGCTGAACATAGCCCTGCAGTGATAGATGAAAAGAACTAAGAAATTCCATTAATGCATATTTTGCTCAAAAGCGAAGAAAGTTTTTATTTACTCAAATCATAGTTTGTAACCACGAGCTGAAAACCATTAGAAAAAAAAAATTAAAAAATAAATAAACAACTTCAACATTACAGTACTTCAGTCAGTCTGATTTTCTTCTGCTTCTGCTGCCTGCAGCTATATGTTAATCAACAGACAACTGTAATGATCTTCTCATCCATGATACTCTGGACTCTTTTTATCGCCGTACACTTCTCTCCAAGAGCTTTTAGTGAAACAAAGCTGTTCATGTGAGGTAATGCTTCAGTCAACCGATGATATACTGATGATTGCGATAGCGAATCCTTATCAACTTTTGTAAGTTTTATCAGTTCTTCCTTTTGAGGTATAAGAGCCCAACTGAATATAAGATGTTACTGAAAGCCGTTACTAGACCAAGGACGATGTAGATTGAAGAGATTACAGCTATTGAAGGTTTCTTAATAGTTGGATCGGAAGACTTAGGGGAGGACGGTGTGAAGCACAATGGGATGAAAAGAACTGGGGAGGCAATGGTTTGAACAAGAGTTGCCATCCCTTTGCTGTTTCCACCTTGGTCATAGTAAACTCTCCCTAAAAGAGTGGAGACAGTTTGTCCAACTAGCAGAAACGCCATGTTGAGTGCAAATAAGAACCACCACTTCCATCGTTTCATTCCCAGGTAAAGTGGTTTGTTGGTAGAGGCTAAGCTCGTGTCTCCTTCTTGACATTCTGGAAATGCAAACAAGATTAAAAAAGTTAGCCAAACCATTAAAAAGTCAGAGGATACACAAACGATTTGCTATCCACTAGGAAAGTTAAGTGTAATGCTAATAGTAGAAGACTGAGGATAACGATTTCCTACAACAAGGTTACCATTACCAAAACAAACATGGGAAACTGAAAAACAACATACTAAACATGGAATCCCCACCCAACCCAACCCAACACCAGCAACAAGCATCTTCATTGTCAACAACAAAGGAACAATAGATACAGACTGCAATCTATCTATGACTATGATGAATTAACACAAACAAAAGCACAGCAAGGTAAAAGTAAGGGCAATTCTATGTTTAAGGTACTGAACTAGAGTAAATGCTCAAGTTGATACTTGCAATTTGACTTATACTAAGACTAATCCTATGATTGTAGCAAAATCCTGCCTGTACTAAGAAATTTTGCAGGTGAGCATGGATCTTCCAGATGTATCTACAGGCCAAAATTGCTGGGCCAAAAGTGTGAAGATACAATATCTAAAGCTGGACACAGACTCAAAAATGTTAATGGAGCTCACACAAGCCTGAATTGGAAAAACCAAAACATCATTGAAGATATCAAATTTCATCTCAGAGATTTTAGTAACTAGGCATGCCATCAAATTTCATCTCTAAAATTTGGCAACATTTAATTCCTAGATTATCATGTAAATCCACAGACGATTGATAAAACAATAACTAAATTTTTATCAAGTAGTTGTTGAGGAACCGTACCTTCAAATTCAGTTAACCTCAGATCTAGAAACTTATGCTGATGGTAATTTGAATACAACAAAGAAATCCACCAGCAAAATTCCTCAGATCTACCTCAAGAAATCGCTTTAATGAGGATATCTTACTTTATAGAGATTTGGTATCATCCTCCTACACCACCACTGCCACCACCGTCATCATCCGATTCAGATCGATCTTCATCTTCACTACTACCTCCGCAACCACCATCACCACCACCAATTAGCTTCACAGAAATTTAATATCCTTTTCCACCACCACCATTAAATTCATATGGATCTTCATCTCCAGCACCGTCGTCACCGTAGATCTCCGCCACCTTCGTCATCAAAACCATGAAGATAAAGAGAAACATAAACTGATAAGTTTCTCAGATTCGGAAATTTAACGAGTTTAAGAATAATGTAGATTTCATTCCCGGTAAAGATATTTTTCCAGATCTGAAATATTTTTGTAACGATGGTGGAGGTGGTGACGGTTGTGGTGGTGGTGGTGGAAGATGGCGACTGAGAAACACGTTCGGTGGTGGTGATGATGGTGGGGCGGTTGAAAATGGAGAGAGAGAGACACGAGAGAAATTCAGATTTGAAACTGAAAGACCGTCTGATAACTCAATTGTTTTCCTTTTGAAATTTAGTGAGGGCATTAAAGGAATTATATATATTTTAGAAATCAGGGGACTTAAAATTTAACCCTACAAGGGTGATTATGAAGGCCCATCAGAATCAGGGGTGATTGTTACATTTCCTCTTTGTTTAAGGTAAAGAAAAGCTTAAAGAATGAGTACTGGAAATTGGGACTGACATGGAAAATTGATGGCAAAATGTGAACTGTTTTGCATCTAGCACTTGGGTACTCCTTTAGATAGCATGCCAGAAAGCTGAGGGACAATGGTCTCATACACTTACTTCCATTAGATGGCATTTCTGATAAAGGAAGAACTGAATTCTAGCAAAAGTGATGCAAGATTGTTTCATGAAAAAGTGTAAATTGGATGACTATCTGCTAAAAATAAAATTCATACTTAGGCTCTTGAAGAAGATAGACTGATAGTCTGCTACTGGTGCAGCCAAACATTTGGCATTTCTGAAACCATATAAAGGTTTGGTACAGTACTACAAGATAAACTACAGTAATATGGCGAAATTAAGAGCTTGAAATGAATCCTAACTACCCTACAAGTTAACCATAGATAAGTACATCTTTCTGACAATGCATACAGAGGAATGAAATACATAATCCCTGAAAGTATCAGTTCCCTGGTCATATCCTACATCACTGAACCTGGAAAACAGAAACCCTCATTTCTGCTTGTTTCGCCTTGATTAGCTCAAAAACACACACATCTCCCACTTCCAGATCTAAGCCCCGTCTAAGATGTGTCCAACCACCGGATAGTTGTGTTTGATGCCCTTTGGCTGTGTACTTGACAATCCACACTCCATTGTTTGAAGACTCTGAACTGTGAACAATGATCTTGTAATCGTTTGTACTCTTAGGTAGATGTTTCCATGCGAAGCCGTTAGGTACATGCTGCACAAGTAGAGGAATTTGCATTACCACAAATGAATACATCACAGACAATGTTGTGTACAATAAGGTCTAAAAGTGAAGCTTGCTAATGATCTTACCAAGTATCCTTGAGATAGATAGCTTTCTCCAATGAAAACTGCAAAAAAAGGATACTTAGACTTGAAAGAACTGGCCACTTGTGCAGTCCGTTCCTTTCCATCGATTCTACATGACAAGTTACTGTGAATCAATGAGGCAGTAGGCAAGGTGGAAGTCCCTTCACCATCTTTAGTGCCCCGAGTCCGACGTTCTTGTCCAGGACAGGGTCTTTCTTTCTTTTTCCATGTACCTTCTTCACTTTTGTTCTTTTTATAGGGCCACTTTGAGGGACTTAAACTTGCACTTCTCTTCTTGTGTTTTTCACCACAGGATGAATCTGTTTGCATATATCCTTTACCATACTTACTAGTTTCTGCATCTCTACGGTTCTTGTGAGGCAAAGGCAATTCCTTTTCGCAGCCATTTGTTGCATATAATTTGACTTTGAACTGTGAATTACCAAGGTACTTGACAGTCATGAAATCATCACACTCTAAACCATGTTTTCTAACAAAATCAGGCCAACCCTCTCGGAAAAACAAACCATTTTCTTCTTCTACAACGTTCACAGTCCAACATCTTCCTGAAGGACTCCTAAGGATCGCATCAACGGGTATCATCCCATTAAACTTCTCTATGAAATTGAAAGGTATTCTCTGTATGCAAAATAAACTCATAAAAATCAGTCCAACCAAATTACATAAGAAATTACCTATGGGCTATATAGCAGATAGAAAAACCAGTCTTTCTACAAAGATACTTAATATTTTAGGAAAAATTAGTGAACAATTACAAATAACTCAACAAGACATAGCTAACAGAGCTACTACAGCATGGTGCATATGGTCTGAAAGATGTTAGAGAGTGTATCAGAACAGCGATTCTACCTCGGAAAAATCATATATATGTGCAGGAAGTTCTTGTCTGAACAATTCTCTAGCTAACGTTACAGCTACTAATTGCAGGGCTGTGCAAAAAATAAAACAGGGAGAATGTCATTGGAAGCGCCCTCCTAGGGATATCTAAGCTACTAATAGTGATGGTTCTTATGATTCTCAAAGTAAAACTGGTGGTATCGGCCTAATTGTCTGTAATTTTGCAGGTGCACAAAAAGGCGACATGTATTTACTTAAGGCAAGTAGAGAGTGTAGAATAAGCGGAGCGCAAGGGACTATGGGAAGGGACAAAGTGGGCAAACGACCTAGGACTGGAGAAAGTACATTTTTAGTTGGACTCTAAGCTTTTGGCAGAAGCAGTAGCAAATGAGAACTATAACACCTTTTGGAAACTTTTCAATTTAGTTCAAGATATTAGAAATATTTTTAAAAACTTTAGTTCCTGGCATTCCTATTATGTGCCAAAGGAAAGAAGTAAGGTGGCTGATATACTCTGAAAGCTTGCAAGAGTTGAGAAAATCACCCAAGTGTGGAATGATAATGCTCCCAGTAGTATTCGCTGTCAATTACTGGAAGATAGCAGATTCGTAATCCCCCCTCAAGTTTCAATCAATGTTTCTTTCTTGTATCATCAAAAAAAAACCCAACCCAGCATGTTCAAAACAACAGTTTTCCTAAAGCATCAGAAATGTAACAGGTTTTAATAATGGGAAACACAAACTACCGGCTTCAAACATTGGAACAGAGAAACTAGGTAGACTGACTAGATTCTAATTTGAAACAACAGATGATGCTTGCATAAAAACATTAGCAACAAGAACATTGCTAGTATACAAACAAACAGATAATGACAGAGAATCAGAAAAAGAATGGCCAGTAGAGACTTACAAGTTCTTTGGTGAAATTTCCGATCAAGACTTTGAAAAATGAAGGTCTTCCGTGCATTTGTTGAGTACCCATATTGTCTTGGTGAAAATGAAAAGGAAAGATATTACTAAGCTACAGAAAAAGGGTGATATAGAACAATAGAAGAAGAAATTGTGATGGAGGAGGAGGAGAGGACACTGTAAATTATATTGAACATAAAGAAGTCAATGTAAATGCACTGATCCATGGTTGTTGTATATTGCAGAGAGGGGTAAACGAAATATGGGCACTGTAAATCAATGCGCAAGTAGTAATAATAATGGTGTCAGTTTTTAAAGTAGAGAGGGGTAAACGAAATATGGGCACTGTAAATCAATGCGCAAGTAATAATAATAATGGTGTCAGTTTTTGAAGTAGATGTTGTACCATCGAAACCTGATACTCACTTCACTGAAACCTGATACTCACTTCACTGACACGTTACATCATACTCACCCCGTAATAGTTGATACTAAAACCGAAAATGTTTGGTGGACACCGGATTTTGACACCAAAATCCGGACACCGCTATGTGTCACAGGGGGGGCTGTTGATCTTGGGGTGGGGTCGGGTGGGGTGGGAATGAACGGTGGATCTTGGTGCCACATAGCGGTGTTGGAACCCGGTGTTTAAATCCGGTGTTCCTGTAGCACTGTCGTACTAAAACCTAATGTTGCATGCATAAAAATTTGCTGAATTGTGTGCCTATAATAATAAAAAATAGATACGGAAGGGGAGTCTGGGGTTTTTCTTTATTGGCTAATTTAGGGGGGCCCCTATTTGTTGAGAGACCCCAAAACAATATTACTATCCTAGGATGCGTTATAAGGGGTGTCAAAATGCTATGTAAAGTCTAAAATGCCCCTGAATCATTAACAAAAACCAATTACTAAACCAAAAGAAACTGATTTCAGTTTCAATTTCTTTCCCCTTTCTATCTTCTTTTTCATCGTCTCCCACAGTTTCATTACTAAAATGATGAAGAACATGAAGAAAGAGATGAAAACGAGACTCTTGATTAAATAGATCCGGATATGCGACTCAGATATACCTAATTAACCAACCCATTGTTTAATTTTGTCTGCGATTGAGTTTTTGGCTGTGGATTGATTGATTGAATGGATTTTGAATAGGGTTCAGTGTGATTTTCGGCTGGATTGAGCCCTAGAAAATCCAGCCGATATGTTCACTTCTTTGAGTTATCGCATGCGCATAATCTAGACGATATTGTAGTTAGTAATTATTCGTGTAGTTATCGGCTGGAATTTTAGCCCATTTCTAGCCGATTTCAGTTAGGTTATGTGATCAATCCAGACGATATGTATAATTTAGTCTATTATCGTCTGGATTGCCTTTGTGTCACAACCAACCTAGCCGATAATAGGCTAAATTTTTGCAAGTCTAGACGATTTTGAAGTTGAGATGAGATTTGAGGAGTTATCGGCTAGGTTGGTAGACACAATTAAGACGATAAAAAAGTTAGCTATTGTATCACAACCAACCCAGCCGATATTAGTGTTAAATCATAGAAAGCCAGACAATTGTTATGGGCTGGGATAAGTTGTGAAGTTCCAGACGATTTCCCCAAACTCGAAAATTGTCGTCTGGATTATGAACAAATTCAAACCGAAAATGAGGTTTCGGCTGGCTTCTGGGTAATAAACGAGCCGATAAACACTTCTGGAACACACAAAATTCACATTTTTTACGTGATTTTAAAGATTTTGTGTTGAGTAGAAGAATCTCCTACCTCCATTTGGGTGTTTGATTCACTCATTTTGATTGAGTGAATCAAAAGTTAGGTTTTTCTCAATTCTTCTTCTTCTTCTTCTTCTTCTACTCCTCACTCAAAATACACAAAAAACACAATTTTTTTTTTCCTTTTATTTAACTATATGATTACACTAATTAAGTTTAACAACTAAATTTATTTTCACTAATCTAATTAATTTGATTAGCACTAATTATATAGGGATAGTTTGGCCATTATGAAAATATATTGGATAAGGGGTTTTGGAAAAAACATTTGGACACCCCTATTTTGTCTCATTAGGGGGGTCTCCCTAACAGAATGGGGGGTCTCCCTAACAGAATGGGGGGTCCCTAAATTAGCCAATTTTTCTTTAGCCTTGCTTGTTAGATAGGTTCAAGAACAGACTTTTGGAATAATACAACCATTTTAGCCTTGGTCTGTATCATGCTATAAACATGAGACCAAAAAAGTAGTAGTAGTAGTTGGAAGTCGGAATATCAAGCATCAGTATACAGATCGATGAAAATGTCAGAATGCAGAAGTCAGTAAAAAGAGACATAATTAGAGATTCAACATTTAAAAACTTGGCCACATTTTAGTGGTTGACATAGTAAAATATCAACCTTCCAATACACATTTGGTCTGAGAAACTACACTAGAGTTCGAAAAAGCAACAACCTAATACTAAAGCTGACAAAATCCTCTTACAAACTATAAACTCCAGTTCAGCTGACAAAAGAACAACCAATTTGTAGAATCAACGATTGGCCTTGGCAACACGTTCAATCTC
>JAJJMA010039380.1:0-14209 GCA_023529015.1 Papaver nudicaule
AAGCGTGCACACCACTCGAATTGCTGACTGGATATTTTCAGCATACCTTTCACCGGCGGACCATGGAGGAAATCATCATAGCATCAGCCAATTCAGGGTTCAAAGTCCACATTCAATTCCGGGACACGGAAATAGGCTACTAACCAGGCCTTTTGAATCGGTAAAATTACATGATGATAACCGTATTATTAATAAAACCTGCCTGATCACTCTTCTTTTTTCTCCAGCTACATCAGAAAAACAACAACAACAACAACAACAACAACATGGGAGATCAAAGGAGCTTGCATGTTGCTATGTATCCATGGTTTGCATTTGGTCATTTGAATGCATTCCTCAACTTGTCCAATAAATTTGCAGAGAAAGGTCACAGAGTTAGTTTCTTCTTGCCTGTCGATACACAGCCAAAGCTGGAACCTTTCAATCTTTACCCGGATGAGATCAAATTTATCCCACTTACAGTACCCGCCGTCCAAGGTCTCCCACCTGGTTCTGAAACCACTTTGACGGTTCCTGTTGCCTTGCATCATCTCCTCATGACTGCCATGGATCTCACCAGACCTCAACTTGAATCTGCTCTCTCCCAACTAAAACCTGATTACGTCTTCTACGATTTTACGCACTGGCTTCCAGAAGTGACAAAAGCACTAGGCATGAAGTCCGTCCTGTATTGTACCATTAGTATGGCGGCAATCTCATACCTCTTAGTTCCAGCAAGCATCAAGGTATGTGTACTTTTTCATTTCGTGTTGCTCAGCAGAGTATTCATCTTCTTATATGCATGTGCGCATAGTTTTCTTAATTTGGATTAATTGTACAACAGGGGAATGATCACGAAATAACAGAAGACGAATGGATGCAACAACCGGCAGGTTTCCCTGAATCATCGATCAGACTCCATCGTCATGAAGCCAAAGCAATGCGTTTCATCACATACCGTGAGTACGGAAGTCTCTCGTTTCATGAACGTCTCACGTTAACGTACAGAAACGCCGACATACTTTGTTTTAGATCTTGTAAAGAAATCGAAGGTGGTTTCTTGGATTTTGTTGAAAAACATTATGGAAAACCAGTTTTACTGACTGGACCTCTTTTGCCAAAGCCACCAACTACCACACTGGAAGAAAAATGGGATAATTGGTTGAACAGATTTGAACCTCGTTCCGTCATCTTTTGTGCGTTCGGGAGCGAATGTCACATGAAGAAAGATCAGTTCCAAGAACTGCTTTTGGGTTTCGAATTGACAGACATGCCATTTTTTCTTGCACTAAAACCACCGCTAGGAGTCGAAACAGTAGAAGAAGCATTACCTGAAGGATACAAGGAAAGAATAGGAGGAAGAGGTATTGTTGAAGGTAATTGGATTCAACAACAACTGATAATGAGCCATCCTTCCGTAGGATGTTTCGTGAGTCATTGTGGTTTGAATTCGGTTACCGAGACTTTAGTCAACAACACACAGTTGGTTTTACTGCCCAATGCTGGTGATCAATTCATTGTAGCAAGGCTAATGGGCAGTGATTTGAGAGTTGGGGTTGAAGTTGAAAAGAGAGAAGAAGATGGATGGTTCACCAAGGAAAGCGTCTGCAAAGCCATTAAAACTGTATTGGAGGACGACGGTGAGATTGGGAAAGTAGTGAGGGAAAACAAGTTTAGACTCAAGGATCTGTTGTTGAGACCAGGTTTTGAGGAGGATTACATTACCGATGTCATAGAGAAGCTTAAAGTTGGTTGGTAACAGGCTAGCATCATCGATACAGTTGAGTTTAGAGCTTTTAGTTATTTTTGAGGTTAACACTATGGATAACCACCAAACCCTGTCACATGATATTTTGTTGCTTAGTATTGCTGTGGTCAGAACACTTATCCAGATGAGTACATTGTATTTTTCCCACATGAAACATGAAATTTTGTAGTCTACTATGACTGTAATGTTAAACCGTTAAAGATCTAACGATTAACCTCCAGGGATGAATGGTACTGCACCATCTTCCATATGCAAGTTGATAATAAGCAGATATAGAAACAGACGCGATACATGGTGGTGCTGTACCAAACCAAGTATCAGACACCTTAAACTTCCTAGAATGTTTAGCCAGCATATCTGTTGGGTTATTGCCACATCTACTTATTGTCTGACAAATCCAACTGGTCAACCATTAAGATAAAAATTCAATAATTCTTTGATTCTGCCAACTTATACAAATGAGAGCTCCATTGACTGCAGCAGTTACGTACATTCTTTGAGTCAGTCTCCAGCTATAAGTATTGTATGCTCAGCTCCTTAGCACATAGGACTGCCTTCGATACAGCTTCACACTCTGCTTCCTCAGCACTTACAGCTCCATGCTTGTATAGATGCATCTTGACATTTGGTGTTGTCCTGCAAAGTTTCTTATAATTAGACCAAAACCACTGTCTTTATTTTTAAGATAATACTCCCTCCGTTCCAGTTTAGATGCCATATTAGGGTTTTGATATAGTCGCCTTATACTTGCTAAAATTGATGGTTTTCTACAAAATTTTTGACAAAACTTTTGAATTTTAGTTTGAAAACGTAACATAGAAGATAAAATGCGAGGGTGTTGTTGAAAATTTTGTGGAAAAACATCAAATTTAGCAAGTTTACGACGATTATATCAAAACCCAATTATGGCGTCTAAACTGGAACGGAGGTAGTATTGCTTAACTGAATGTTTTGATTTTACTTTCAAAACTCCCACACCTATCCTGTAAGGGTAACTCCAGTGAGAGTATTAGACTATCCACTGGGGATACAAATAAACCAAAGATTCTTGGATCAGCTTCAACAAATACAAATACACATTGGGGTACGCGGCACAAAAATCTTCACTCGAATGACTTTTGAGTTAAGCAAAATAGTAAAATCTTCATTGGTGTCCATCGGAGTTCAAATGACCAAAAGTTGCACAAATTGAACGAATCCAACCCCTGGTCAAATTTTGACCAAAAAATATTTTTCTTCACATCAAGGCAAATAGTATATCTCTAACTAGAAGTACCATGGTGACAATTTCTCAGAGCAGTCAACCTCCTCATATGAATCAATGATCAATGGTCATACAACTCTCATGTACCACTTCGGCACTCCCTATCCACTTCATCCAACGCTGAGCGTGAGACACTGGAGCAAACTGAATTTATCGTGCAAACCAAGTAACAAAGCACCAATTTAGTTACACTTGCTGTTATGTCTAGTTTTCCAGTACCATGGGAATAGGCTGAGCCAGCCAATCAAACCGTGTTAACCTGTCATTGGTTAGCAGGTGTATCTTTATTTAGTTAAGTTAGCTCACTAATTTAAGTTTCTTTTAGTAAACTTACGTGCACCTCAAAATGATAACCGTATTAAGCCGGCACCAGTTAGTATAAAAGCTTCACTTTGCAATTATTCTTCTTCATAGCAATGTGTAAGCTCCTTTGATCTCCCTCGTGAAATAATATTTCATCGGTAAATCTTAAGATCAAAAAACATGATGGGAGATCAAAGGAGCTTACACATTGCTATGTACCCTTGGTTTGCATTTGGTCATTTAAATCCATTTCTCAACCTCTCCAATAAATTTGCAGAGAAAGGTCACAGAGTTAGTTTCTTCTTACCAACCAATACCCAGCCAAAGCTGGAACCCTTCAATTTTTACCCGGATCAAAATCAAGTTTATCCCGCTTACCATCCCCGAGGTCAAAGGTCTTCCACCTGGTTCTGAAACCACTTCAAATGTTCCTCTTGCTTTGCATCATCTCCTAATGACTGCCATGGATCTCACCAGGCCTCAAGTTGAATCTGCTCTTCGTGAACTTAAACCGGATTACGTGTTTTATGATTTTACTCACTGGCTTCCTCAAGTGACTAAAGAATTAGGCATTAAAGCTTGTCTTTATTGTATCATTAGCATGGCATCTGTCTCATATCTCTTAGTTCCAGCAAGCATCAAGGTACGTACTTAATATACCATTTTCGCTTCGTGTTGCTTTTCCAGGTTAGACTTGATATATATGCGTGCTTGGTTTTCTTTGACTGGCCAACAGGGGAGCAGTAGTGAGATCACCGAAGACGAATGGATGCAGCAACCACCGGGTTTCCCAGAATCATCAATTAGACTCCACCGATACGAAGCTAAAATGATGAGTTTCATTACGTACCGTGATTACGGCAGAATTTCATTCCACGAACGTCTCACATTATCTTACAAGAACGCTGATGCACTTTGTTTCAGATCGTGCATGGAAATAGAGGGTGCTTTCATGGACTTTGTGCAGAAACAGTATGGAAAACCCGTCTTTCTATCTGGACCTCTTTTGCCAAAAGCACCAACTACTACCTTGGAAGAAAAATGGGAAATGTGGTTGAACAAATTCCAACCTCGTTCTGTTATTTTTTGTGCTTTTGGGAGTGAATGTTACATGAAAAAGGAGCAATTTCAAGAGCTACTTTTGGGTTTTGAGTTGACAGATATGCCATTCATACTTGCACTAAAACCACCACTGGGAGTGGAAACAATGGAAGAAGCATTACCCGAAGGTTACAAGGAAAGAATAGAAGGCAGAGGAGCTGTCGAAAGTGATTGGATTCAACAACAACTGATAATGGCTCATCCTTCGGGTGTTTCGTTAGTCATTGTGGTTTGTCTTCGGTTACTGAGACATTGGTGAACAACCCACAACTGGTTTTACTACCCAATGCTGGGGATCAATTTATTATGATAAGTGATTTAGGGGCTTCAGTTTTTTGAAAATTTTTGAAGCCCCTGCACTATTTACTTCAAATGTCCAGCCGAATTATAAGGGGGTGTAAAAAAAATCGTGAAATGACTAAGTTAACCTTATACTAATTTATACTAATTTTTACCCAAATTTACCCCACCCTAATTACAAACATAAATACTTATATCCCACACAAAAAAAATCAAAACCTAACAATCAAAACATCAAAATTTCTCCCCTCTCTTCTCCTCTCTTACCTCTCTTTTCTTCCCCATTTCCTCTCCACATTTCTCATTTTCGAGTTTTTGATCATGGATGGAACCAAAACTGATGCAACAATGGAGCAGCAAAGGTAAGCATCCAAACCCACTATCTTGTTATTGATTTTGGTGCTAAAACTAGGTAAGATTCACTCCATGAAAATCAAAAAACGAGTTCCAGAACTACTTACGACTAGCTATTAGAGCCGTAAGTCTTACTTACGTCTCGCATCTGAAGAACAGCTAGCCGTAAGTAGTTTGTTAGGTAAGCCATTAAAGCTTCAGATCCAAGCCGTAAGTTCAGTTTACTAGCCGTAAGTTAGTTACGTCTCATTTCGATACTTTAGTTACTAGCCGTAAGTTTCTGTAAATAAAAATTTTTTTGTCGCAAGGTTACAGGCCGTAACTAATATTCTGCAGCCGTAAGTATAGTTACGGCTGCTTACCCATTTGCATTACTAGCCGTAAGTTTATTTATTTATAGTTGAGATGCTGACTTAAAATTGCAGTCGAGGCAGGTAAAAGAGAACTTGAAACCAACTGCCAGCCCTACTAGTGGTGGATACTCCACAACTAACAGCAGTAGAAGATCAAGTGATCAGGTTGTTTGCAAGTACGTAGGAACGAATTCATGCCGATATGGTTCCAAATGCCATTTCTTTCATCCAGATGGTGATTTCAACAAGTCAGCATCATCTTGGGTAGCATCTGCGGCGATGGTAATCCCTAGTGATCAACAAGTCTTCTCAGCAACTACTGCTCCCAGGGTATACCTTACCAGCAGCAATCAGATAACACAGCCCCAGGTAATATCATTTTTTTTACATATATTCATCTGTGGATTCAACACTTCCTATGAAACTTCTAATGTGGTGTGATTGTTGTGCTAGGAGGCGCAGCAGAGTGCAGTTCAAACTACTACTGCAGTGACTGATTGGACACCACTGGATGATAACATAATCAACACTGCTGATATTCCTGCTTCAGCTAATTCATCGCCATCCTCTACTCTTGAAGCTTACATCAATAGTGTTCTGTATGGACCTCAACAAAAACTCCATGTGCGTAGATTGCCTGTTTTCGAGGAAATTTGTCCTGCAGAGTGAGTAAGAAAAATATCACACATTGTACATGATCAAATTGATGTGGACCAGCTTACAGAAGTCATGTTACTGCTACTACTGCCCTATTAGCTTGAGCTTAGTTGCTTTAACTCATTCTGTTTATTATTTTCTATATCCTGAACTATTAGCACATGGTTTTATAACTTTGAAGATCATATAGATTCATAGTAAAGATGGGTACAATTTTAACATGTAATAAGCTTTAGAATTTCCTGGGTGTGTTTAATGAGAAACACCAAGTTTTATGAAACCTAATTTCTAAAGCTAACATTCAAAAAATTAGTTACGGCTGCTAATTTGTACCTACGGCTGGTAACCTTGCGACACAAATTTTTGATTTACATTGCACTTACGGCTGCTAAGTATAGTATCGGTATTAGCCGTAAGTAAGTTACGGCTATTAAGATGGACTTACGTCTTGGATCTGAAGCTTTAATGGCAGGCTAACTTACGGCTAGCTGTTCTTCAGATGTCAGCCGTAAGTACTTCTGGTTCACGAATTTTGATTTTCATGGAGTGAATGTGACCTAGTTTTTCAATGAAGTTAGCCTCAATGGAAGGAGATACTTCTAGCTCCATTTCGACGCTTGATTCACTCATTTTGGTTGAGTGAATCAAGTTTGGGATTTTTAGAAAAAAAGTTAGGTTTTTTTTTTCTCTCTTCTTCTTCTTCACTTGATTTCACTGATTTTCAGTTTTTGATTAAGTTTTTTTTTTAAGTTTGTTAATCATACTTTTGGTTAATCACTGATTATCAATTTGGTTAATCACCGATTATCAAAACATAAAAGGGTAGTTTTGGTATTAAAAAGAAAATTACATAGGGGGAGAGCCAAATTACTTCGGGGAAACTGTGATCCGAGGGCTTCAGTTTTTTTCGAAGCCCCTGAATCACTTTTCTTTATTATTGCTAGGTTGATGGGTAGAGATTTGAAAGTTGGGGTTGAAGTTGAAAAGAGAGAAGATGATGGATGGTTTACCAAGGAAAGTGTCCGTAAAGCAATTAGAACTGCCATGGAAGAAGAAGATAATGAGATTGGGAAGCTAGTGAGGGAAAACAGGTTTAAACTTAAGGATTTGTTGTTGCGACCAGGCTTCGACGAAGATTACATTACAGGGTTCATAGAGAAGTTTAAAGCTGGTTGGTAAAAGAAAAAACCTCTGTTATTGTTGATGAATATATTATGGGTGTAAACCAAATTGTCACAAATTATAACGTGACGTATATATATTGATCATTATATTTTTTTTTTTGATACAAATATATTGATCATTATATATCTATCCATATTTCTCAATCAAACCTCTTTTAGCTTTACTTTGAAATACACTACATAAATAAACACAAGGGATTACAATATTTTGCATTCAATTAATTTTTAAAACAAACCAAAACAACCTCCTCTTTAGTAAAGATACAGTTTGAATCAAGAAAGTGTCATTCAATCTCCCAATAATCAATTATCAAATTTTATGAACTAAAACATACATAATCAATCGTCTGTGCCAAAGTACCGATCACCAAACTCTCCCAATCCTGGTATAACCCGGAACTCTTCATTTAATGCCTCATCGATCTCTGACGTGACAATCTTTAAGGCCGGGAATCGTTTGCAGACACAGTGAATTCCCTCGGGGGCCTGAAGTTGGGAAAAACGAAATAAAATGGAGATTATAGGATGCAAAGAGTGGCCAAGTTACAAATTGACAAATAAGAGTCGAAGATAAAGTACTTACAGATATCAGGTTTAAGAAAATTATGTGAGACTCTGGAACTCCTTTTTGTATTAGAAGCTCAATTGCTTGATTTGCAGAGTTACCTTGAGAAATATTAACGGGATAGGTTAAGAATCAATTTCACAAGTGCAAGAAATAACCACTTTAAACTTCAATCCTCAACTAAACCCCACCATGTGCAATTTGGTGAGGCAGAGACAGTTAAGATCCACAAATTTCATGCCATCACGAGTTACAGTGTCAAACCGTTCAAGCATAAATACAACTCAAGTCTTAATTCAATATATAGAGAAGTTACCTGTAGCAAGAACTGGGTCCAGAAGCAAAACATGCCTTTCAGAAATATCCTTGGGTAGCTTCTCGTATATCAGCTGCTTGCAGTATTGAATATGAAATGTACCATGAGAACATTTTTCAAGGGACCTCACATTAGTACAGGAAGCACTATAAATTTTTTAACAAAGAGATACCTGCTTCCCATTGTCCCCATCGCGGTGTATCAGTATCTTTCCAATTTTGATACCTTTGCAACATGCACGTAATGCATTTTCCATGCTTTCACCACTATAACACAGCAGATAAAGACTTCAATTAAGATCGGTTTACATAGTGGAGCTATATAGAATACAAACTATGTTACACGTCATTGGTAATCTCATCAAAAAACAAATGATTCATGGAATTACCTTCGAACAATGGATACTCCACACAGTTTCTTACAGAAGTCAACCCCCGTATATACAGATCCTGATTAAAGAAATATCATGATTGAAAACTTGCAGTGAAGTTCATACAAAAGAATATTGCTGATCATGGAATCAAAAGAGAATAATGCTTCAATATTTTCAAAAAGTATCCTCTACACATACTACACATGACTCTATGAGGTATACTACTAATTGAACAGATGGGTATCTGAATTTCGATAAAAACATAAATTTCAACCTTTTAAGCAAATACCTGTAGGAGTAACTACTTGCTTTTCTGTGAATGGCAAATGACCAAGCCCATGCTCAACAACCTGAGATTGTACTCACAGATCAATACAAACAATCAAGTTGACTATAATATACTTACCTAAAAGCACGGTACCATGTAAAGTAGTTTGGGTAAATTTACCAGACGAATAAGCCGGTCCGAATAGAAGACGAAGTCGTGCTTTGATATCTCCCTATCTCGAATAAGTGTGTGCATCCCTCTTATCTGTAAAATCAGGGCTTGCAGCATGTGAGTACAAACCTGAATTGGGATAGTTCTTAACAAAGAACTGAACCTTCCCACAATTGTTGTTTTAAAACCCTGTTGGATAAGCGAACTAAGTCGTTCCAGTTATGTACATCAATGGTTAAAGGTGCATGTCAGCACAGATGCTTTAACAAGTAATTACTGCGACACACTCTGGATAGAGACCAAAAATCAATGTATCTTATCTCTCCAATATTCTTGGTCATTTGTCCCAAGGTGCTTACCGATTAAAACAGCATGATCATTCCATTTTGAATGTTAAGCAAATATGCCTATTATGTTTCCATCTTGGAATCAAAATCATAAATAAAAGAGCACTTCTGAACAAGGTGAACGGTACCTGGAATGTTGACTGAATGACATATACGTTTGGATATATTTTGCATAGGTCATGCTGACCAAGCTTTGTATGGATATGTTGCACAATCAGATCAACTGCAACATGATTATCACCTCCTCGCGGTATGATCACATCTGCATATTTCTTCGATGGTAGAACAAAATCATCAAAAGCAGGCTTGACAAACTTTGCATACTGCAAAACAAAAACAAAAACAAAAAACACTTGCACAATAAGCTGTCGGTGATGAGGATTAAGGAGTAGCCGGATGTTAGGCCATCATGCAGGAGTTAGTATTTTGTTAACGACAACTAAGAATAACAGAAAGTAAAGCAGAGTTGGGTAAAAAAAAGGATGAAACAAATCTGCAGCATGTAAAAATATCCCTGAAGAAACGGTGGCGAAAATGGGGAGTGAGGCAACCAATCAAAGAAAATGGAACACAATTGTTTACTGATAAGTGATCACTACAAATAAGATTATCCACGTGTGTATCAATTTGGCAGAAAAGAACAATGATTTTTCACACCATGCCTCTAGCAGAAATTCTTTAAGAAAAAAGTGCAAAAGGTTAAGAAGAAATCTGAACTAGCACAATTGGCACTTGCCTGTTCTAGAACAGAGTTAACATCTCTTCCTCTCTCAACAGTGTCGCGCCTAATTCTTCGAGCAAGCCTGACATCAGCATCTAGGTTGAACAATCACAGCTTAATCAGTTCGATAAACAAGAATTGAACACGAAACAACAAATAGTAAAAGAATTATATCAAATGACATTACAGAATAGCAAGGATACTATAGATGAAAAGATTACAACTCAAACAGGAAACATGCACAGAATAGCAAGGATACTATAGATGAAAAGATTACAACTCAAACAGGACACATGCAGAGAAGACAATATAGCAAGGATACTCGTATTTGGATATAAAAAGACTCGAAAATGAAACATGCAGAAATGATTTATATGAGTTGAATCCATAGATGGAACAAGAACTCTGTTATAGCAGTGTTGTCACAACACCTGGCGTCATTTCAAGTTATCCTAGAAAATGTAAAAGATTTTAAGAACTCAAATAAGTGTTGGCATGGGAGGTCAGGGAAGAGCAACAAGAACAATAACATAGCTTTGTTACGTATTTGTCTAACAGATAAAAAGGTATCCTAAATATAACATGCCATAAAAACTCTGAGATATTGCAATTATTTCTGTTTGCCGAGGATTCAAGGCACAGACTCACCTGTGTCGACGAAAATTTTCATATTCATCAAGTTACGGACACGCTGATCATGGAAAACCAATATTCCCTCCAAGATAATTACATCAGATGCATTTACCTGAAAAAAGATTCTCTTGGTGAGTAGCATACTTTAAAGCATGATTTCATTGGCACGTGACCCAAGTGGTTGCTATCTCAATGTTGTCCTTGTGGTCTATACAAGCAGAGATTCACATCTTCCTAGGGTATGAATAAGGCAGACAAGATACGAGAATGACTGATTGTCACATCCACAGCTCAATCAACTGGAATGCACCAAGAACAAGAGGTTCTTCAGAGGATGGGCAGTTAAATGAAAACATACCTGTCGAAAACTCTCAGAACATCGACGATGGTTTTTAAAATCATATATTGGTACATGAACAGATTGGCCACATTTAAGTTTGCCAACACACTCAAGCAGTTGTTCAGTATCAAATGCATCTGCACATAAACTACTAAATGATTTAACAGCATAAACAGATACTACAAAGTCTTATCAAAATGTAATAATCCCACAACTACATTTCTTAAATTTCAGTGATATATTACCAGGATGATCAAAGTTATACTCGTGTACATGTTCAGATTCTTCAGCCGTCAAACCCCGATAAAACGAATCCTATCCAATAAAAGAATTAAACTCTCTCAGTAATTATATTAAACAACTAGACTACAATCACAAATGAAGGTAAATCATTTTTTACCTGATTAACAAGTACAACACGATGATCATGAAGTTGTTGAATAATCAAATCACAAACTGTAGTTTTCCCAGATGCAGTACCTCCTGAAACTCCTTCACAGAAAAATCCCCCAAAAAAAACACACAAAATTATCAGTAAAATTGAAAACCCCCAAAATCGAAACAAGGGTTTTGTTTGAAATGGTTCAAAAGTATGATAAAACTTACCAATTACAAAGGGTTGTTTTGAAGAGTCAGCAGCAACAATTGATGATAACGAAGGAGGAGGAGGTGGAGAAGAAGTTGATGTTGGAGAAGATAAAGAAGAACAAGAACGTAGAAGACCATCTACACGTAAACCAGAGAAGTGAGCACCAGAAGCTGCTTCCATTACATAATCCATACTCGTTTTTTCCTCTGGCATGATCTCTCTACTCTAGTTTTGGGGTTTTTCTCGACCCAAACAATAATGAATTTTTATTGAGAGTGGAGAACAACAGTATATGCTTTTGTTTGCCAACACTTGAGTTGGGGACGCGCATCAATTAGGCTAATCTCAAAGGATAATTTTTGATTATGTTTCTTTGTAGACTTGGGTCAACTAACTTGAATATTCAATCGACTAGTTTATCACCCGTGCTACGCACGAGTTTGATTGCTTTGCTTTGCTTTGTAAATATATTAGAGACCACATCCTGAACTTCATATCATGAAAAACTCATTATCAAAAGAGTTAGAAAAATTTATGCTTGAAAACTCAATACCTACGAAATAACAAATAATTCAAGTATTAGTTGTCCCAAAATATGTACTTTTAGTAGTTAATGTGTAGTGATAAATGTAAAAACTCAACGAAAAAAAAAAAAAAAAAAAAACTCTCGAAAAAAATCTAATTGCATTCTCTACTATGGTTCTTTTTCTCTTGTAAATAATTCCCCACCAAGATATTGCATTTTTTTGAATGATTATTAGTCGTCATAGAAAAACGTAGTATTGTATAATTCGGGACAATTTTTGAATTGGTAAACCTATATTTAGAGAGTTTCATTTGGGGATAGATTTTGGTGAAAGTATTTATATTCATATATATATGCAAAGAACATATTCGTATACTAATTGAGTGTTCGCGCACTCGTTCATTTACAACTTTATGGGAATTATATATTTATTGTGTGTATTAAGCATCATATATATTACGTGTACATGAACTTTCAATATATTAAATGTGTTTTGAACCCGTAAATTCCTTAATCTCAAATTTCTGTTAACCCATTATATCCAAGCCAATTTTTTCAATAATAAAATTCTCATTTTTATTTCAATTTTTTCCACAACACGTATCTCATTTTTGTCTCGTTGTTGCTATATAATTTATAAATATAATTTAAATATTAACAATAATATAATAGTAATGCTTAATGACAATTATAAAATTCATATCATACGATTAAAGCTTATAGAACCTTGAAACATGTAAATTAATGTTTTTATGACTCGTCGGCGATTAAAGAAAACACAATACCATGTTCCTCACCCATATAAAAGGCAAATTCCAAGTTAAATTCTTTAGTGTATTTTCACGTTCAACTTGATACAAATCGGCCAGCACAACTTGATACATATTCAGTTTAAGACTTAAAACATCAACATACTCAACACACTTGGTTTAACTCAAATCAAATTTATAGCACGCCGGTTATGAGATGTGGATGTATTACCCGTTAATTTGGGTTATCATCAACAATTATCAGTCACAAAAAATTACAAATAATTGTAGAGTGATCAACTGCCGCATATACGATGGAATAGATTTACTTTTACAATTTGAACGAAAAAAATCACGGATACACACGGATTCATAGTGCTTATACAGTACTGCTGCCCCCAAAGTTTTTTTCTATCTAGTAGTTCTTGAATATCTTTTGTTTTATTATTACACATATAAAAGATAAAACCATATGCTATAGGACAAGATCTCTTTTCATGTAATAAGCATCACCACCTTGGGGCCTGGCTATATATCACCACCTGGAGGCCTGGGGTGCCTACCAAAACCCCCAAAAAATGAAAAAGTTTTTTTTATCCATCCAGAGATATAATTACACCTTAATCGATCTGCAAAACAAATAAGAATCATTAGCTCCAATTATCGCGGCCATTGTATATTTATGTTGTTATTGCCTAAGCTCATATTGCCATCGCTGAAATCATTAGTGCGAACCAACTACACAGGGGCGGAGCCAGGTGGGCTCATGTGGGAGCATATGCACCCACAAGAATCTCATTTTTAGCTATAATAGGCTTCTTAATTTGTAAATAGAATTAAGTGTGGGTGCAAAATATTAAGGGAAGATTGAAATCATGTGTGTTTTATAGTATGTATTCAAATGTGTCTTATGTTCATGTACATTTCATGTGCAAAAATACCGTTTGTACATCATTTTTAAGAAAAACACCTTAAAAAAAAATTGCGGCCTAATGTCGCACCCACAACCAAAACTTTCTAGCTCCGCCCCTGCAACTACACATCCAAAAGTACCTGCAAATACAAACAAAACCATATATTTATCATAAAAGATATAAAGTTTTTGAGGCCTGGGGTGCCTACCAAAACCCCCAAAAAATGAAAAAGTTTTTTTTTATCCATCCAGAGATATAATTACACCTTAATCGATCTGCAAAACAAATAAGAATCATTAGCTCCCATTATCGAGGCCATTCTATATCTATGTTGTTATTGCCTAAGCTCATATTGCCATCGCTGAAATCATTAGTGCGAACCAACTACACATCCAAAAGTACCTGCAAATACAAACAAAACCATAAATTTATCA
>JAJJMA010039396.1:0-10440 GCA_023529015.1 Papaver nudicaule
TTGCTTGATAAATCTGTGAAATTGATAATAGAATGTGCTGGTAGAATGTGCTAGGTGAGTATGGCAGGTTATTATGGATGTGAAATTGTGTGGATGTGAGTTTGTGCTTATGTATTTGTTAAATGGAGGTTATTATGGATTCCTTGGAGCTTTAGCTGAGGCTAGGTTGGTGATTCACTCTCTTACGTGTGAGATGATAGTTATTCAGTGTTATGAAATGACCAACTTACACGTAGGAGAGTGAATGTACCAACAAATGTTGCTATTGCTCCTGAATCTAAACCATGTAGCTTGTAGACTAGCATATGACAGGATTATGACAAGATTATGATTTATAACTTTAATTGCTTGAAATCAGTTTGTGATATGTTCAATAGATAAAGCCAACAGAATTTGATGGTGCAAAGCCAAATAGTTTCTCAGATGAAGCAGCAACAGCAACACCAGCAACAGCAATGAAACTGCTTCAGCTGACAGAATTCCAGTGGTCCCAGGAATTATTGGTTTTGAGGATCCCAATAGTGACTGTCAAATGGTGCACCTCTTCAATCGAAAGAGAAAAACCGTGGCTATATATACTCTTTTGTGCAGCAGGTCTGTTTGCTTATATATACTCTTTTGTGCAGCAGCTTAGGTAGTCTGTTTGCTTAGATATACTCTTTTGTGCAGCAGCTTAGGTAGTCTGCTTGCTCTTTTGTGCAGCAGCTTAGGTAGTCTGCTTGCGTATACAAGTATAAAGTATACTTTTTGTGAATGTAAATGGAATCAAATGAGAAATGTAAATGGTTTTGAACCAGACTTTTTGTGAATGAAAATTGCATATTTTGAAATGAAAATTGCACATTTTGTTATTTGAATTTCCAGGTGACCAGAATCTGGCACCTTCAGGTGACCGGAATATGACACCCTCCGGTTGCCGGACTGACATCCGATGACAGAACTGACATAAATCCCGGTGACACATGTCATCTTTGTGGGACAGCTCGGAGACACGTGCCTTCCAGTTATTGGATAGCTCGGAGACACGTGTCGTACAGCAGTTGGCCAATCGTCTGCCACATGTCATCCATTCATTAGTTCGCAGGTTGCCACGTGTTTATCATTTATTGGCCAGATTTTTGACACGTGTAGACCATTTATTGGATAGCTTCCTGACACGTGTCGTCTATTGGTTGGCCAGCTCTCTGACACGTGTCATCCTTTTATTGGTTTTTAGACAGACACGTGTCGTCAATTTATTTGTCAGCTTTCTGACACGTGTCGTCCGTTTATTGGCTTGCTGATCGACACATGTCGTCCATTTGTTGGATATCTCTCTGACACGTGTCGTTAATTGGTTGGTTCAGCTCTTTGACACCTGTCGTGCATTGTTGGCAGGCGGTGCCACGTATGTCGCCAGCTCGGTGCCACATGTCGTTTCAGGGTAATTTAAAAGAAGTGTTGCTGAATTAAAGCATCACTTATTTGTGTTGTTTTAATTAATTAAAACAACACAAATAGAGTGCTGCAAACACCCCCCAGCACATTTGCAACATAGGATTCTTAACACTGTATTTGTGTTGCAATAAATCAGCCTGAATTTTTAGCAGCACTTATAGTATGTTGGAAACCCCCCCAAATGGTGTAGTGTATACTAGTACCGATATCGTAGACTTCAACCTGATTCTGAATTCTCGAACGTCCTTTAATGTGAAAGAAAACTTTCCCACGTCTTAATAATCATCTACTTGTTCTTTCCTGAAATCTTTCAACGAAACAAGGCTATTCATATGTGGAATTGCTTGAACATCTTTCCTTCCTTCAACATACCATAGTTTCTTAGAAGTTGTACGATCGTAACAAGAGAGAACTCCATTCTGCAGTAGCAGTATTTCACTTTTTGTTTGGGATAATAGATGACACTTTGTGTTAACAACTGAATCCAGTTTTCTGCTGAACTTCTTGATCCAAATGAAAGAGTTACAGTAGGTATGCCGTTTTATACGAGGACGACGTCCGCAGTTGTGCATATTTCTCTTCTCTAATACCCACACATCCATCACACGTTCACCTTTTTTTATGTAAGGAAGACACATATACAGACTATTCCCAACGGACCCAAGAGTAATATACTTAGAGTAATTGGAAGGAATACGAAAAGGTGGTAATGGTAGAGATCCAAATGTTTCATCTGCTACATCAAAGGCTACAATCTCAAAGCTAGATCTTGTATTTAACCAATGAAGTGCCCCATTTGCAAAAACACCCAAACCCTGAAACGCATATGTAGTACAGGAAAATTCTGGTTTGTCTCTCCACCCATCGCCATTACCAAGAGTGTAAACTTGGAATCCTCGGTTGTAAGCAGTCATCCTAACAACCTTATATGTATCTGTGGAATGACAATAACCGAAACCAGCACATTCATGACGTTCACCCATCCTGGGAACATATATACGTTCTCTAGTAATGGGATTGAAAATGTACATAAAATCATAGCTTTTTATGTAACATACCAAACCATTGCAAGAACCAACCAAGCAAAAGGCCGCTTTAATTTTTCTCATAGTGCCTATCTTTGTGACTATCTTGTAAAAATTCTGTTGTTCTTCTAAATTTACCATCTCAGAAGATTGTTCTCTATAGTACAGTCCGATATCATGATAGATTCCACGCCTATCTGCGAAAAGCATACCTGTCTTTTGTTTCCTTATGAGTCTTCGCCAGAGACTGCATACTTTTCTGCATCTCAAGAGGGATTTGATTGGTAATCGAGAAAGTATTTCTAGTACCAAATCTGAATTCAAATTCTCCATCAAAACGGCTGCACTTGGTACGGTCTCCACGAATCACTTTGGAAGCCTTAAAATCAAAAACGAAGTGTTAGATTAATGGAATTGATTTTTGCTGCGGGAAGAATTCCCTTAAACCTAAACCCTAGCTGAATTTTTTCTCCCCCGGCAACAAACCCTAACTAAAGCTCAGTTGGATCAATTGAATGAAACCTTAACTGAATCAAACCCTGAGCACTTTGGAAGCCTTAAAATCAAACTTAAGAATTGAAAGCATAACTGAAAACCCGAAAATTGTGCATACCTGATCAATTGAAACAGAGATAGAAAGGAGAAGATTCGTTTAGGAAATTCGATTTGAAGGTGGTGATGCTGTTGCTGGTTAAGGTTGAAGGTACTAGTGGCGGAGAAAGAATATGGCGGTGATGGAGACGATGCTGAGGGAGAAGAATCATGGGTGATGTTGGCAGAGGAGGCGGCGGAGGAAGAAATGAACAAAGATCTCAAGAAAATATACGGAGTAGAATTATCATGCTTGTTTTTTTAAGTGGGTCTGACCTGACTAAATGACTCGACTGACTCGACTGGGTCTGATTCAATATTTTTGTTTTTATGAGATGCTTCTGAGACATGAAACGGTTGCAACATTTTGATGCATTAACCAGACCTCTAGGGTGTTTGTTTACATTGACTCGGCGTCTGAATCTGACTCTGCTCAAGCCGGATGTGAGACTGTTTGGTTTTATGTTGAGTCAGATCTGACTCGGCCACTAACTCAGAACTAACCTCTGACTCAGACCCATCGAAGACATTGAATAAGGCATTGACTGTTTGGTTAGTTCTAATGACGGCTATCAGATGCGACTCAAGGTTTACAAAAGACTGAAACGAACCTGCAACGCCGCAACCTTCTTCTTCCAATTGCTTCTTCTTTTACAACTAGGTTATTTTCTCGTCCTCCAAGCCGCTATATTGACCTCCAGGCACGGATATACGGAAAACGACATGTGCATAAAATCTCCGTCCGGTTTATGGCCTTTATATGGTTATTCCTCCGGATTCCCTAGAGAGATATTACCCTATGGCCAATGCAACTGGTTCATGATTTTCACAGCCAACGTTTTTGTTGGTAATACTGATATTGTCCGGTAGAAGTAATATCTCCCATTCACATATTATCTAACATTGTAATATTTGTTGAGCAAGTGTTTCACTAATGCAAGGAAGCTTGCAAGAGTCCTATTCTAGGTAACCAAGTAAACCGACTTGGGTTAGAATAAGGAAATTGTGAAGTTAGGAAACCGTCTAGGATTTGGAGATCGAGTATACTTGACATCCAAGTATTGAAGGTTATAAATAGGTGGTAGTCTATTGAGTATAATACACAGACATAGAGGTGGAGAGACATATTGGTTTTCTTCTAGTCGTAAGGTTACACAACGTTGAGACTTGTTCTTGTAAGGGTTGTGAGACAAGAGAAAACAACAAGGGACTAAACCATTGGGTTCTTGTAATTGTTCTTCAGATTTCCATAGTGAAAGGTTCATCATCGTCAAGTGGAGTAGGCATTGCCGAACCACTATAAATCTCTGTGTTGTGGTTTGCTTCTTCTTTATTCTTCTGTGGTTGTTGTGTGTGCTTGCTTATACTCATCTGTGTGTGCACTTGTGTGTGTCTAGAGCTAAAAAGGACTGGTATTGATTGCTACAATTGGTATCAGAGTCTTGTTCTGTTAACTCTGAGATTAAAGAAGTGGTGATGTGAGAGATGGGAGAAGGGGATGTTAATATTCCGGTGAAGCCAGCGAAGGTTCCACACCAAAGTATGCAACTATTAGGGTTGATGTGGATAAGTTTAATGGAAGAACAGATTTTGGTCTTTGGCAAGTGCAAGTAAAAGATGAGTTGATCCAGCAAGGTTTGCATAAAGCTTTGAAGGATGTCAGGCCAAAGGATATGGATGATGATGAATGGGAAGAATATGATTTGCAGGCTTGTGCTGCAATTCGTTCGTGTTTGTCCAAGGAGGTCACGTACAATGTTATGTCTGAGAAGTCTGCAAAGTCTTTGTGGACGAAGTTGGAAAGTTTGTACATGACGAAGTCTCTCACAAGTAGGCTGTTTCGAAAGAAACAGATGTATCGTTTTCAATTCAAGGAAGGTACGTCTATTAACGAACATATCAACAACTTTAATAAGTTGATGACAGATTTAACCAATGTTCGAGAAGTTGTTAAAGACGAAGACCAAGCTATGACACTACTGTGTTCGTTTCCTGATACATATGATACGTTGATTCAAAGTACATTAGCATCGAAAGATACTATCAAATTAGACGACGTAATTGCTGTCTTGTTAAGTGATGAGTTTCGTAAGAAGGATGCTATAGAAAGTGATCAAGGGGTTGGATTGTATGCAAACAATGGGAAGAGACCTGGTTCTAAGAAGACCAAGTATAAGGGAAAAACCATAGGGAAGTCTGATTGTCATTGGTGTCACAAACCTGGACACTGGAAGAAAGATTGTCCAAAGCTTAAGGCTAAGGAGAATCGTGATTCAAGTTCGCAAGCAACAATAGCTGAAGATAGTTCTGATACTGGAGATGTGCTAACAATCACATGTAGCGGGCATCGTGACGTGTGGATATTTGATTCAGCTTGTTCTTATCATATGAGTCCTCAGAGGGACTGGTTTACTTCTTATGAATCTATAGGAGGTGGTACTGTGCTACTAGGTAATAATTACGCTTGTGGTGTAGTTGGGATAGGAACAATACGAATCAAGAATCATGAAGGAAAGGTTCATACCTTGTCTGAGGTGAGGCATATTCCAGAGTTGAAGAAGAATTTGATATCGTTAGGTACTTTGGAATCCAAAGGTTGCAAGATTGTAATGGAAGGTGGATTCACAAAGGTGATGAAGTCAGACTCGAAGGTGGTGATTCAAGCTAAGAGACAAAGAAATTTGTATCTCTTGTGTGGTGATACAGTGGTGGGTGGAGCTTATGCAGGAATTGGGAATTATGGAGACTCTAGTATTTCAAGACTCTGGCACATGCGACTGGGGCATATCAGTGAGAAAGGACTAGAGGTATTGTGCAAGCAAGGTGTGCTTGACAAGTTGAAGAAGGTCAAACTTGATTTCTGTGCACATTGTGTTTATGAAAAGCAGCATAGGGTGAAGTTTGGTAAAGCAATCCATTGTACTAAAGGTATACTGGAGTATGTTCATACTGATGTATGGGGTCCTTCTAGGGAGATATCCAAAGGAGGGAGGAGGTACTTTGTCACTTTTATCGATGATTTCTCAATGAGAGTGTGGTTGTATGCTATGAAGTCGAAGGATGAAGTTATCGAGAAGTTTAAGGTGTGGAAGACTATGATAGAGACCCAGACTGGCAAAAAGGTAAAGCGACTTAGGTCGGATAATGGTGGGGAATACAAGAACGACCCATTGAAGGAGTATTGCCAGAGTACAGGCATAGTCAGACACTTGACAGTGAGAAGAACACCTCAATAGAACGGGGTAGCGGAGTGAATGAATCGTACCCTTATGGAGAGAGCACAGTGCATGTTATCCAATGCTAAGTTGGGTAAAGAATTTTGGGCCGAGGCAGTAAGTACGGCGTGCTATTTAATTAACAGATCACCATCGATTGCTATTGAGTTAAAGACACCTATTGAGGTGTGGACTGGCAGACCTGCTAACTATGATTCTATTAAGGTTTTTGGTTGTCCATCTTATTATCACGTCAGAGAGATTAATTTAGATCCAAGAGCAAAGAAGGCAATTTTCATTGCTGTTGCTGAAGGAGTCAAGGGTTACAAGTTGTGGTGTGAAGAAACCCACAAGGTTGTTATTAGCAGAGATGTTACATTTGATGAGAAGTCTTTGTTACACCCTAACAAAGAGAATGTAACTCAGGTGGAGGTAGAGAGTGGTGAGGCTGTGGAGGAAAGAGAAATTCCTAAACATGATTCTGTATTTGAAGAAGATACAGATGAGGTAGAGATTCAAAATGATGAATCTCAGCAACAACAAGAAGAAGATTCCTTAGTGAACGATAAAAATTCACGAAACAGGAGACCACCTATTTGGATGAAAGATTATCATACAGCATTTGCATTTATGGTTAGTGGTGATGAACCTAGCACTTTTCAAGAGGCGATGAAAGATGCCAACTTTGTAAAGTGGCAAGGAGCTACGGATGATGAGATTGATTCTCTACACAAGAACGGTACTTGGGAACTAGTTAAGTTGCCTGAGGGTAGCAAAGCCATAGGTTGCAAATGGGTATTTGTGAAGAAGGAAGAAACTCCTGGTACAAATAGCATACAGTTTAAGGCGCGTTTGGTAGCTAAGGGTTATGCACAAAGGGAAGGTGTTGATTACAGCGAAATTTACTCTCCGGTTGTGAGGCACACTTCGATCCGTACCTTGTTAGTTATAGTAGGATCCTATGACTTAGAGTTAGAGGAACTTGATGTCAAGACAGCGTTTTTACATGGTACCTTGGAGGAGGACATTTATATGCCACAACCCGAAGGTTATGTTGTTGCAGGTAAAGAAGATTATGTATGCAAATTGAAGAAATCATTGTATGGGCTTAAGCAATCACCTAGACAATGGTATAAGAGATTTGATACATTCATGAAGGCACAAGGGTTTACACACAGTCTTCATGATAGTTGTGTGTATACAAAGAAGCTTCATGATGATTCCTTAATATTTCTACTTTCTATACGAGGATGATATGCTTATTGCTGCGAAAAGCATGGTGCATATATATAAGTTGAAGACTCAACTTAGTATGGAGTTTGAGATGAAGGATTTGGGGGCAGCCAAGAAGATACTTGGAATGAAAATTCAAAGAGACAGAAAGATGGGTAGATTGTGTCTCACACAGAGACAATATCTTGAGAAGATTGTGGAGAGGTTTGGAATGCAAGATTCAAAGCCTATGATTCTACCATCGGGTGGTCATTTGAAGTTGTCCATGAAAATGAAACCAAGTACTGAAGCTGATGAGGAGTACATGGCTCGTGTTCCATATGCGAGTGCAATTGGTAGCTTGATGTATGCAATGGTTTGTACTCGACCAGACATTGCACAAGCTGTTGGAGTTGTCAGTAGATTTATGGCAAATCCAGGGAAACAACATTGGCAAGTTGTGAAGGGGATACTAAGGTATCTAAAGGGCACGCTAGATGTTGGGTTAGTTTATCAAAGAGAAGTTGGTAAAGAACCACAAGTTAGTGGGTATGTGGATTCGGATTATGCGGGTGATGTAGATTGACTTAGATCTACTACATTATATGTGTTTACGTTGGCTAGTGGTCCAATAAGATGGAGGTCGTCATTGCAATCAGTTGTAGCTCAATAAATAGCTGAGGCTGAGCTAATTGTAGTAAATGAGGCCATGAAGGAAGCTACTTGGCTTAAAGGCTTGATTGGAGTTTTTGGAGTCAAACAAGAATGCATAGATGTGTAAAGTGACAGTCAGAGTGCTATAGACTTGATAATGCATGAAGACTTTCATGGAAGAGCAAGGCACATCGATGTAAGGTATCATTTTGCCCGAGATACTCTAGAAGGTGGAGAGTTTTCAGTACTGAAGATTCACGAAGGTAGTACTGGTTAGTAAGTTCAAACATTGTTTAAACTTGATCAACACTATACCAGTGTAGGCACCGAAAGGTGCAATGTGGTGACGATGAAGTATGTGAAGTGAAGAACAATGTGGTGAGTGAAAGATTGTCAACAAAGGTGGAGAATTGTAATATTTGTTGAGCAAGTCTTTCACTAATACAAGGAAGCTTGCAAGAGTCCTATTCTAGGTAACCAAGTAAACCGACTTGGGTTAGAATAAGGAAATTGTGAAGTTAGGAAGCCGTCTAGGATTTGGACATCGAGTATACTTGACATCCAAGTATTGAAGGTTATAAATAGGTGGTAGTCTATTGAGTCTAATACACAGACATAGAGGTGGATAGACATATTGGTTTTCTTCTAGTCGTAAGGTTACACAACGTTGAGACTTGTTCTTGTAAGGGTTGTGAGACAAGAGAAAACAACAAGGGACTAAACCGTGTGGTTCTTGTAATTGTTCTTCAGATTTCCATAGTGAAAGGTTCATCATCGTCAAGTGGAGTAGGCATTGCCAAACCACTATAAATCTCTGTGTTGTGGTTTGTTTCTTCTTAATTCTTCTGTGGTTGTTGTGTGTGCTTGCTTATACTCGTCTGTGTGTGCGCTTGTGTGTGACTAGAGCTAAACAAAACTGTTATTGATTGCTACAAACACAACCTGCAAATTACATGTTTTACTTGGGCAAGGTCAATAGACATGCAACTTCAAATGACTTAGACGAAGGTAACACAAGTCGATTAATAGACACTTTATAGTTAAAAATTGGCTAACACAATTGCATTCTCAATATGACCCAGCGTTGAGGAAACGGAAATAAAAAAAATAAAAATTGTAGGCTTCTCTCTTAGAATCAAACCATTGCAGGCTAATTTTTGGGCGCACACATCTTAACAAACAACTAGCTCCTTTCCGAAATCTTTCAGCGAAATAAGGCTATTCATATGAGGAATTGCTTTAACATCCCCCCATGCACCATCAGCATACCATAGCCTCGTTAAATTTTTATCTTTACGGTCATAACAAGAAAGTACACCGCAATCAAATAGTAGAATCTCACTTTTTGTTAGATATAATGGTTGACACTTATGGGTTGAGCCTGCATCCCATTTTCTGCTGAACACCCTGAACCAAGTATTCCCATTCAAACGACAACTGCAACGGCGTTTATTCATATTCTTCTTCTTGAATACCCATATATCCATCATACATTCACCTTGCTCTTTAAAGTAACAAAGAAGCAAACACAAATTCCCTTCAAGGGTCCCGAGTACTTTCGTACATGAACTGGAAGGTAAATGACAAGGTGGTGATGGGAGAGATCGAAACGTTTCATCTGCTACATCAAAGGCTACAATATGACAGTTATATTTTGTGTGAATCAAATTAGGTTCTAACCAATGAAGAGCCCCATTAGCAAAAACGCCCTGTTTCCCAAACGTATAGGTAGTTTTCTGTTTGTGTCTCCAGACACTGCCGTCACCAAGAGTGTAAACTTGGACGCGCCGCTTGCCATTATCAATGTTAGAAATCGCTACAACCTTGTACACATCCGTTTCTTGACAATACCCGAATCCAGCACACACAAAATATGCACCCATCTGAGGAAGACGAATTCGTTCACCAGTGATGGGATTGGAAACATACATAAAATCACTGACCTTCGACTCGTAGTCATTGTAACATAGCAACCCATTGCAGGAACCAACAAATTCAAAGTAACTATGTTCAGTATCTATTCTGCTTATCTTTGTGACTATCTTGTAAAAGTTTCGGTGTTTTTCGGTTTTCTGATCGGAAGATTGTTCTATATAGTAGAGGTCTGCATTACCGAAGTAATCCCGCCTATTCACGAAAAGCGTACCTGGTCTTGGTTTCCTGAAGAGACTTCGCCAGAGTTTGCATACTTCTCTGCATTGCAAGACGGATTTGGTAGGTAACCGTGAACTTATTTCTGATACCACATCTTGATTCAATTTCTCCATCAACAGAGACGGCTGGAATTCGGAATTCCTATGTTCTTT
>JAJJMA010039402.1:0-12581 GCA_023529015.1 Papaver nudicaule
ACTTTCTCCACTATGGTTTTTTTCCTCTAGTAAATAATCCCTCCACCGGGATTCTGATGTTTATGAATGATTATTAGTCCATAGAAAGATGTAGTAAATAGATAGTGCAACCCTGGACCATTTGTTAAATTGGTAAATCTATATTTAAAGAGAGCGCGTGTTTCATTTGTGGATATAATATTGAGTGTCCGCTCACTCGTAAGTCCCCGTGAATTATAAATTTATTTATTTAGCGTATTTAAACCTAAAATAGGTGTGCATGAATTCCATATATATCGAATGTTCCTTCAATATATATATATATATATATATATATCGAATTTTTTCAAACATGTGAATTCCCGATAATTAGTTACAATATTGTGCATCTTCTAACCCGTGAATTCCATATATGTCAAATGTTTTCAAACCTGTGAATTCCCATTAATTAGTTACAATATTGTGCATTTAACCCGTGAATTCCATATATATCAAATGTTTTCAAACTTGTGAATTCTCGTTAATTAGTTACAATATTGTGCATCTTTTAATCCGTGAATTCCATATATATATCAAATGTTTTCATATATATATCAAATGTTTTAATTAGTTACAATATTGTGCATCTTTTAAACCGTGAATTCTATATATATCAAATGTTTTCAAACCCGTGAATTCTCTTTAATTAGTTACAATATTGTGCATCTTTTAACCCATAATATCCCAACCAACTTTTTTTGTTTCATTTTTATCCTTACCCGTTAATTAGTTGTTTTTTCCGTAAAACTTACTGTGTGAACTCTTAGTCTTCTTTCTTGGATTTCTTTTATTGGTTGTTCAAACTTTAGCTGTTCGAAAATACAATTAAATGATGCACCCCACTAACATTAATAGCACACCAATCCTCAGTCCTAGAAAATAAACAGTCCATTCATGTTGCTCTTGTGCAATTCCAATGGCTAGTCTTTTGGTGTTCCTCCCGTGGGTTACAAATAGGAATCCCAAATTGTTTTATAAAACACTCCAATTATTCGGTATACAATTGAGGATGAATGGAGATTGTTATGGCTATACAATTGAGGTTCGGTATGCAATTGAAGATCTAAAGACCCAATTTCAGTACATATCTTTTACTCAAAGATACAGAGAATCTAACAAAGTGGCTGATCACTTGGCCCAAGGAGGTGCTGCAAGAGATATGGAGGGGGTGTGGTTAACCCAACCACCGGAAGAGATAAACCATCTTCTTTTCGCTGACCGCAACGGTAGTGTTTTCCCAAGAATTGTGAGAGTTCCTGTTTAGTTTTGTTGGCTGAGGCCGGTGTAGCAAAAAAAAAAAAAAAAATTGAGGTTTGGTATTATTGAAGCCTCATTTAACTGTTTTCACTTTAAATTAGAGATTAGCACTAAACTAAAAATAAGTAATATATAGGACATCATCCCGTGTGTACTGCTGAAGCCATTGATCCATTTGCGTGAAGCCATATTTTACCAATTTATAGGTCCATCTGCGTGAAGCCATATTTTACCATTTGCATGATCCATTGATCAATGTACTGCTGTCAACCTTACACTTAATACCTAAATTAAGATAATCCTACTTCCAAAAGACAACCACATTCTGACATTTGTTGAGTTAACCGGACAAAGCCATAGAAAAAAACGTACCCTTAGTCATCCGACCATATAGATTCATGACGACTAAGTTGATCAGCACCAGCCATATTGGCCTGTTACCACCATATTGGCCTGTTGCAATATGGTATGCATAAAAACCGACCAAAAAAACAAATAGATTTTGTAAGATCAACAAATAAATTGAGACGTCCATACAATGAGACCGGACTACCATCAAACTACCAAAAGAGTATGCACAAAATTATGCAGTAAACAGAAAACACAACAACTCTCTCCCATGGCTCCTTTTTGCCTAGGTAATGGATACAAAGTTGTCTTCCCCTGTCAATTTATGTTAACCCCAAAAATAAGTTCGAGAAAACATGGTTAACACAGTAGCTAGTATAAGGCAAGTCAGCTGCTAATATATACTAACAAACTCAGAGCACAGGCCTGGTCGCTTCTCAAACCCTTCAAACAATGTCAAATACAGAAACCGTTATTTATTAAAAAAAAAAAAAAAAAAAGATCTTAGTCGGATGAGCTTTTCTTTTAGGTAGAATGTGTTTTTAATAAGAATTTCAGCCGAGCATTACCAATGGCAATATAATATCAACTTAGCACTTGTGGCTTTCCTTTTTTGACTTGTGGATCTCTGCCGTGAAGTCGTCACTACGAAAGGATTGGAGCTCTGAAAGTGGAATTGATTTTGGGCTTTTTGCATAATGGTGGTGGTGGTACTGATGGTGGTCGTCAGTGAAAAAGTCTCCCGAGTTGTTTTCGACCGAGAGCAGCATAGATTGGATGCACTTTCTATGCTATCTGCAAAACTAATTAACGACAATGGATCACACAAAATATATTAAGATCCAAATATATCATGTAAAGCAAATCATAAAATATATTATGATCAAAACAACATATTTCCACAAAACGAATCCCTAGCAATTTTTCCTGTGAGTGACGAAAAAAGATTACCCGATTTGTTCTCGAAAGCGTCTATCGTGTGCACTTATGATCTGCAACAGAAACACAACCTCATGTGTACTCGAAAATAGTGTAAGCACTCGAAAGCGTCAATCATGTGTACTTGTCATGATGATATGCAACAAAAACACAACCACAAACAAAGAAAAATAATGCAAGCATGCAGAACCTAAAAGAGAGAAAAAAATTGGTCTCGAAAACCTTTAAAAAAAAACTGTTCTCGAAGTAGAGATTCGGCGGTGAAAAAAGTTTGGTTTTGCTTTGACGCTTTATAGAGCAACGTCGAGGGGGGAGAGAATCTTTTGTGATTAGATGGTTAACAAAAATAAAATTTTGTGATTAGATGGTTAACAAAAATAAAACTCTAAAAGGACAATTTTTATTATTATAGGAAATATAACATTTGTAATTTTCTTAGTTTTGTTAATATTTCTGGAATGTTTTTTTCTGAAATTTGGTTATAGAAAACGATTAAACCCATTAGAAATTTAGAACCTGTGTGTAGGAAAAAAGTTGCACTCATATTGCATCATTGCATTCATATAGCTTTGTTCAATACTTGTATCCTAGTATTTCCACAATTCTTTATTAATGCTTTGTATTTATTTGCAGGATACGATACAACACAGACAATGAAATAAAAGATCAAGTAATGTTTTTACAATCACCAAAGTTCTCCAAAATTTCAGAGGTAACTAACCATATCTCCCTGTATGTTTTTCAATTTGTTTTGATTGATCTTGATTTGATTAGTAGTTTTTAATTTATGATGATCTTTTAATTCGGGTTTCGTTAATTAGTGATGATTTTGTAATCGGCTCAAGTAGGATTTTTTTTCCCTTTTTTTTAGCTTTAGACAAATTGTAATTAGGTTAAGTTTTTATATTAGGTAAATGGACATTGGACATTAAATTATTTTATCTTCATGGTTTATTTCTTTTCAATATGTGAAATATGTTATAATTAGAACTTTAATTCATGGACGATGATCTTACGGAAAATATTTTAGATTTTGCATTTAGATTTTGTCAGACTTATTTGTCTAGGCTATATAATAACTTCCTATTTTTAAATTATATTATTTTTCTTTATAATTTGCATTAAGATTGTTTTTTATTAATTGTATAAATTAAAATATGGTAAATTTAATTGGTGGGGTCAGAATCAACCAGAAGCTCCGGTGAATGTGAGCAATTAAAATAACTCAGTTATTATATATATAAATAAGAGAGAATATATTTTTTTTTTGTTAATAAAATCTACAAATTAAATTGAAAATTATACTACAACAAGGGAAAGATAGGTTGGAGAAGAATTTTTTTTTAATCCTTAAATTTAGGAAAACTAGTTATAAATGATGTCTTCCCGTAGTGCTGCATAGGAAATTTACACAACCACTATTAGAGAAGCTCTTAGGTCTTATGTGGCAATAAAAATTAAGACCTTCACCCACTATTGGAGATGCTCTAAGCAAATATTCACTTCCAGTCCGATGTGCCTACCAATGTCATTTGTGACCAAACCCTTGTTAGTTGATTAACTGATAATAATTGCAAGACAAAAAGTTGTATTTGTGGCGGTTGGTGAGGTGATAGTACCCAACAATTACAAATTTAGTTAACACAACGGATGTAGTAACAGTAAAAATTCTCTGCAAGGTCTATGCAGATAGTATCTCGGGATGGGTTTGTTTCTGGGCCTTAAAATGTACTGTAGAAGCAACTAACTTTTGCACCCTTGAAAATGTTTCTAATAGAGTAATAGTACCTAACCAAGGCGTGCCTACTAACTTCATTTTCAAATTTTACGCCCGATGTGCCTACCAATGTTTCAATGCAACAGTCAGCTCAGCAGGACATCATAACACTGATAAGTGGGAATTCAGGCTATAGTAGGTAAAAAACCAAAAGCTTGCCTAGCACTTACTTGGTAGGTACTTCTCTCTTAAAATGATAGCAACAGCCAACAAAAGGCATCTGTTAATATGGTTGATCAATGGAGTTAGGCTTGTAGAGAGGCGGTATAAAGTAAACTAATGGTGCGCATGCTATTTGAAGCAATATATTTCATCTAATCCGATCTGATCTGATCTGATCTGATCTGATCTGATCTTGTTGCTGGATGGTGCACTGCATACGTACCTAGTACATCCACTTATAAGTACCCCACTCAGTATGTAGTAGTGTATTCAGCACTGAAAAATTCATGATCAGGCACTACTACTATTTAATAAACAACACTAATCAGTATTCACCTACCAATGACTCAATTCACAAACAACTATGTATATATATAGCAACTGACTCAACAGTTCAACACCACCAATTTCTTTCAGTCATTCCTTGGCAATCTCTGCCTGTATCTAGGTAAAGCAAAAATCTACACATCAGTACAGTTCAACCAAGTTACTAAAGACTACTAGTAGAGTTACCATCATCGTCAACCTATTCGTAAGATGATGGGTGACAGCAGCAACCTTGTCCGCCTCCTTCCAAGCTTTCTATCTAGTATATCGTTTTTCTTGTTTCTACTATCTACCTCGTCATTACCATGTCTAGCAGTGATGACTGGAGAGAGAACAGATCAATATCAGCCCGAGTATAAGATGTCTTATCGAAATGATAATCATAACAAATTAAGTGTGTATGTGGTATACATGGGGTCACTGCCATCAACTTCAACTTCACAGCAACAAACCCAGGCAAAGGCAACGAGAGAAACATCTAGCAGCTTGAGGGGACACCACCTAAAGCTTCTTGCTTCATTTTTACAAGTAGACAGGTTCTCCGTCCGACATCACCTAGCATTATAAACAGAACATATATTTCACCTAAAATAATTAGCATATAAAACAACAGAAGTGCTAAAGTTTTTTGATGCAGGAAGGCAAAGCAGTCGATACACTACGGAGCAGCTGAAGCAGAGAAGAGGCTAGTGCACAGTTACAGCCAGGGATTTTCAGGATTTGCAGCCCGTTTATCAAAAGAAGAGGCTGCTCGAGCAAAAAGCTCATCAAGTTCATTAGTCGTTTCTGTGTTTGTAGACCCTGTCTTTCAGCTACACACCACTCGATCTTGGGACTTCCTTCAGCTTCAAACTGATCTTATAACTAATAGTAAGAACTACGATCAGCAAGCTACTGCTGCTGCTAATCAAAACAACCTTCATCATGATTCATCAGTGAAACCCACTGCAACTGATGACCTAGGAGCAGACACCATCATTGGTTTACTGGATACAGGTTTGCTGACAGATAATGAGTCGAAACTATACAGTATTATATATATACGCTGCAGTATGGTACCAAATTGAGACGAGTGTTGCATTAACTCTTAAGTACGATATATGTATGCAGGTATATGGCCAGAATCAGAAAGTTTTAGTGACAAAGGCATGGGACCGATACCATCCCGGTGGAAGGGAGTTTGCATGCAGGGACATGACTTCATTGCTTCTACCAACTGTAACAGGTTTTCATTTCCTTTATTCTTTCGTATCCATTATACTTAATAAAATGCTGCGCAGACCCATATCATGGATATCTTATTAAACGGAGTACAATTACTCCATGCATTTCCTACAGAAAACTGATAGGAGCAAGATACTACAATGATACTACTGATGATGAGCAGCAGAACTCACCAAGAGACACGATTGGTCATGGAACCCACACTGCGTCCACTGCTGCTGGCACATCTGTTATTGGTGCATCCTACTACGGCCTCGGTACAGGGACAGCAAAGGGTGGGTCTCCTGGATCCAGGATTGCTATCTATCAGGTATGCACATCGAGTGGATGCCGTGGCTCCTCCATCCTGGCTGCATTCGACGACGCCATAGGAGATGGTGTGGATGTGTTGTCATTAAGTCTTGGAGCATCCGCTTTCATGAGGCCGGACTTCTCCTCCGACCCCATCGCCATTGGAGCTTTTCATGCCGTCCAAAAGGGTATCACCGTAGTGTGTTCCGCAGGAAATGATGGGCCCACGTCTTCTACCGTAGTAAACACTGCTCCATGGATATTAACTGTTGCTGCTACCACCATAGACCGTGATTTGGAGTCCGATGTCGTCTTGGGTGGTGTTGGTGATGCTACAAACAAGGTTATTAAGGTAAGTGCACTGCAAAATTCATCACTACACCAAATAAATCAAAACTAAACTCAGCTGATGTAGAACTACCAGAAATGCTGGCTTTTTAATTTCCTAAAGAAAGAAATGATACTGATCAAACATGAAAAGCAGAAGACTTATTAACTACTTGACCAAAATATTTGTTCCAGTTTCTAATGTAGCCTCTACTGCAGGGTGAATCCATAAATTTCTCTGATCTGAAAAAGTCCCCAGTCTATCCTTTAATACACGCCAGCTCAGCAAAATCAAACTCAAGCTCTGAAGATGAAGCGAGGTAAGTTAACAAATTATAAATAAATAAAGAGCTAGCATTTACGGTGACTGACTAGTAGTGGTGGTGGTTCAGAAACTGCAACCCTGATTCACTGGAATCAAAGAAAATAAACGGAACAATTGTGGTGTGCGAGCACTCTGATTCGAGCTACACAAAAAAGGAAAAGATGGAGGAAGTGAAGGATAAGGGAGGAATAGGATTGGTTCTGATCGATGATTTAGAAAGACTTGTTGCTTTCCCTTATGGAGCTTTCCCACTCACTGTTGTTTCCTCTGCGGAATCCACTGAAATCCTCTCTTACATCAACTCCACAAAGTAAGTACTATGTCAAATATAAGATGTTTTTTCTAAGAGAATAACCATAGAGTAAATATACACATATTACTGTAAATTTGACACAGCAGCATTACTTGCTTTTCCAAGAAATCCGGTGGCTACAGTTCTGCCAACTGTAACTGTGACCAAGTATAAGCCAGCGCCAGCAGTAGCCTACTTCTCATCAAGAGGACCTTCTCTTCAGACAAGCAATCTTCTAAAGGTAAACCTAAACATATACACACACATAAACTATTGCTGACTTTCTCCTGTTTACCACTTATCTTTCTTAACTGTGAAACTCTAATAACTTGAGTTTGGTTTCTCCATTGATACAGCCAGACATTGCTGCACCAGGAGTGAATATTCTAGCAGCATGGATAGGAACTAATGATACCTCAGAAGCTCCACATGGCCAGAAACCATCTCAATTCAATCTGCTCTCAGGAACTTCAATGTCATGCCCACATGTTGCCGGAATTGCTGCAACAATTAAAGCTAGAAATCCCAGCTGGAGTCCTTCTGCAATCAGATCAGCCATTATGACAACAGGTCAGTTAAGATACATCTGTAACAGTTAGCCACTATGTACTATGGCAACTCTGCATGAAGTTTTTTGTAGCGTTCTTCATAGTAGCTGTGTCTCATGTACCATGGAACTGTTTACTAACATGTGAATGTCATAACTGATATGAAACTTAATTGACCACAGCAACTCAGACAAACAATGAGCAGGGCATGCTTACAACAGATTCGGGTTCCACAGCAACAGCTTATGATTACGGTGCAGGAGAAGTAAATCCATCAGGAGCATTTCAACCTGGTTTAGTTTATGAAACCAACGCAGATGACTACTTGCTGTTCCTATGTAACTACGGATACAAAGTTTCTGAAATCAAACTCATCTCCTCAAATGTTCCAAATGGATTCGACTGTCCTAAGAACTCTAGCAAGGACTTGGTCTCCCAGCTCAACTACCCTTCCATTGCCATTTCCAAACTCAGTGGGAAAGAGAGCAAGAATGTCACAAGAACAGTCACAAACGTTGGACCTGATGATGAAACTATTTACACTGTTACCGTGAATTCACCACGAGAGGTGGAAGTGAAAGTGGTACCCTTGAAGCTTCAGTTCTCAAAAAGCAACAACAGGCAGAGTTACCAAGTAATCTTCTCACCATCTTCTTCGGTAACACATGATCTCTTTGGGTCGATTACATGGAGTAACGGGAAGTATAAGGTCCGAACCGCATTTGTAATTGCCAAAAGTTCGTGAACAAGCGAAAATGTTCACTACCAAGATCTGAATTGCTCCGTTTCCCGGAAGCTTGATCTGCATTAGCAATAAAATTAGCAAGTTACACTTTTCTCACTTGATGATACACTTCTCAGTCTTATGACATGTAAAACTACTCACAACATTTATCATCACAGAATCAAACAACAAACCTGTTTGGACTGTCCAGTTTTAAGATTCAAAATCACTACTACGCAAAAGAAAATAAAGTATGTGCAGAAGACATGTATTCTTGCTTAAGCAGCACCCTGTTTGCATACAGAAGACATGTATTCTTGCTTAAGCAGCACCCTGTTTGCATAGCAAGTAACATCGTTAAACAACTGAATCCATACACCAGCATATAGATCAGAGAAGTAAGACATAGACGTTATTAAGCAGAGACTGAAAAGCCAATCATATCAAACACTCACCTTTTACGTGTTACGTGTTGGTTTACATTCACTGATACATTACGAGTTCAATTGAAACAACATCATGATCTTGAGTTTATGATATCGAATGAACTGGTCATAAGAATAATACACTATAAGTACGAAAAATTACCAACTCTAAAGGGACAGAGGATAAACTCCTGCCAATCAGCAAACAGATAAACATCAAATGCATTTCTAACAATCAATTCCTCACAATTCATGAACCAGGAAGAAAATGTACCACACAAGTCCCACCATCATGGGAATTTACAACTCCATCTAAGCTGATACTTTCCTACAGACCACAGGCTTAAAGTTGTGTAAAACAATTCCTAACGACCGAAGAAAAGCAAACATAATTAGATATGAGGTTCACTTTCGTTTCTTGGTTTTTCCGTTCTTAGGAGCTACATCATCCTCTTCTTCTTCGTCTTCTTCTTCAACAGCTTCATCTGGTACATCAGCAGGAATGTTGTGTTTTGTGATGAACTCCTTGAGAATCGACATGCTCGCTTGTTTCATCGAAACCAATTGATCGGACAGCAGCACACCATCAGTACTTGTCCCATCGACAAAATACTTTTCCTGACCAAGGCAGAGTGTAGCTTTAACTAGCGACAGTGAGGATGATCTAGGCACTGCCACATCACCAATTTGATCCATTGTCGCACCGAACAAACTGTTACAGAACCAACGGAGATTGTATGAAAATTGAAATCAATTAAAACCTACAAATTTACAGAATTGAAATATGCAAAGTGTACCTTACCTTATGGTGATGAAGAGGAGGAGAGGAGGGATTGATTAGAGTCGGACGCGAGAAGCTGCTGGGTTTTAGGGTTTAGTTTGGGCGGGGAAGAAAGTAAAGAGATTTTTCTCAAACCCTTACTTATATCATGTTGACTATCTTTTGTTATTTATCCAAAATAACCCCTTCAGAAACTTGTCTAATAACAGAAAAGCCCATATACAACTATATGTTGAAAAACCGGGGCTCTTCTTCTAAATTCCAATCCCTCGTTTTCTGTTTTGATGAGCGCTGGAAATTGCAGAAATCCGAAATTTGATCTACCAAATTACTGGGGCGAAGCAAGAAATGGCAATGAGGAAGTGTGGTAGTAGTTTATTGCAGATGCCCTATTATTCTACCAGATCAATTTTTGTTCAAAGCAGTAAGAAAATGACCACAGATTCAACAGCAACAGCAGGCAAGCAGAAGACTACAGATAGTACTACTGTTCCTTCTTGGTGTTCTGAGATTTTGATGTGTCCACTCTCTAGGAAACCCTTGAGGAGAAGCATAGGGTAATACTTATTACATAACCTGTGTTTTGCGTATTTTCTTTTGGTTTTTGGTTTTGCACACACTAAATGACTGGTTGTTCACGCATAGGGCATCTAATGGAGGAGAAGGATCAGAGGATTCTTTACTCAGTGACGCTTATCAGTGCATTGCATATCCGGTGAGTAATCTTTTCGTTGTATGCACCACTCTTTCGTTCTGGGGTTTGATGTTGTGATTTTAGAGTTGCAAACTCTCCTCTTTTTCTATCAACTGAAAAAAAAGGTAACATGTTTTGCTGTTCCCAGATACGTGATGGGATCCCTTGCTTGATACCCAGCCTAGGGAAGCTGTTGAAGTCTAATGATGATGGCAAAGCTTCAGAGACGGCAGATTCAACTTTCTGATCACCCTCACAAACACAGCGCCAAAGACGGATGTTTGTTTAACTTGCTAAAGATGCATGTGTTTTGTTTTCGATCTACAATAATAACACCGAGTTTGATTGCAAACTGGCGGTGCTAACGAATAGAGATTCGTATCATGTATCACAAAATCGTTAATGTAATGAACGGAGATTCAATCATCACATTTTTGTGTGTTTCACACACAGATGTACCACAGGATACTGGTCGAGTTTACCATACATTCAGAGACTAAAGGACACAACAGTCTACAAGATTTATTTATTAAGAATACCAATCCGCTGACAGAGAACTGGTAGTCTTTATTTATTGAGAACTCTAGTAAATATGCTACTCCCATGTTTGTCAAAGTGAAAACAGTGGTGCAGTCAATCACAGCAGATACTCCTCTTGTATGATGGGAGAACAGACGTCATATAAGAGACATTCAATTCCTGCTTTTTACGTATGTTAGTAGAGACATGAACGGAGTAGCGGAGTAGAAGAAATATAATTGTAATTTTGAACAATCAGAGTCCTTTTATCCTTGGATATCTGAAAAATTATGTAGTGACAGTAACTCTGTCCATCCAGTTTAAGCAATAAAAGTTCTCTTATCTAAAAAAAAAACTCTGGTAGGTACGATTGCAGATAGATGTCAACTTGAAACATATTCAAAAAGTTCTACCTGCATAACTTTATGCACTGAAATCTTCAATGAGTCTTGAAGAAAAGGTATATATGTATGAATGTATGACTAAATATTATATATGAAACAAGAGAAAAAGTAAAATAAAACAAAACAAGGACAAAAATATGAGTAGAGGTGAGTGCAGCTGTAGCAGCAGTATCCAGTAGAACCAATCAAGCTTGTATCGTTCCACCGAGCTTTCAAAAACGCTTCCATTGCAACTCGTCTACGTCAAGTGCAGTTAATGTGACCCAAAAGGAAAAATAGCCAATGGATTGATAGGGGAGAGTAGCTTCAAAATTTGCTACTCAGCCCATGACATAAGAACCATCAGTAATAACTGAGCACAAAAACAAATGCATCCAACTCAGATGACCAAATAGTACTACCTCATAGACTATATTGCCTTTCAGTGTCTTTGTTCCTACTTTTTTTTCTTCATTTTCTTTTTCAATTTTTTTTCAATTTTTTTTTAAGTCTCTCAAATGTTGCTGCATGACAAACAACAAACAGCAATGCCTTCTGTAAATGCCTTCTTCACCCATTCTCACTTCTTCAGCCTTATCCAACCAAAACATCTATCAGGATAGAGAACTACCCTAGCACAACCAACTCTCGGTTATGCTTTTGGATAGTAGTTTAGAAACTGCTTAAAGGGTACCTTCACTGGTCCCCTCCCCATCGGAACTTTGCAAATGGTTGTTCATATCTGGGTTTGTGGAGTTCCCATCTTCTGGTACACCTACCGACTGAGGTACAGGAATAGGAGCAAAATTAATTGCCGTTGGAGGTAAGATCCAATTCATCCAGTCATTGCGCTTCCTTATCCTATCGCCCTGCATCAAGAACCAAAACAAAAGAGCACCTTGGATATGAAAAAATTTAACAGCCACCAAGAAAACAAATAATAAGCATAAAGAATAAGATGAATAACTTAATAGAATTTTCCTTTTTGTTCAACTTAAAGCAAAAAAACAATTTTCATGTTGTAGTTCCCTCACGGTAAATATGCTACTCCCATGTTTTCACTTTGACAAACTAACTCATAAGACACCCACATTATGTTTACTGCAAACTTACCTTGGTCTCCACTATCGTTGATGCTCTTACTGCATCCAATATAAATTGAATACTGTTTGGGATTCCCTTCATTAGCTGCTCAACCTACAAATCAGGACACCTCTACA
>JAJJMA010039411.1:0-12973 GCA_023529015.1 Papaver nudicaule
CCATGGCGCCACAACTTCTAGCCTTGGCCAAAGGCCAAGGCCGTGGCCTCCTTAGCCCATGGCGCCACAACTCCTGACCTTGCGGCCAAGGCCACTCCTACACACCAACTATGCGTGTCTCTAAAGGCGCCACACTCACGTTGGCCACAGAGTCATAGCCACACAAGCTTACTCAAGCTCAACACAACCATGCAACATCTGCATACCACTCGAGATATGAAAACATCACACGAGGGGATAACTTTAGGGGTATTGGTTTGGCGGTCTACGGCAGTTGAAAGAAACAATGGACAGTTACGAGAAGATGGCGCGAGTGGACATGTTCTACACAACTCAGGCAGTTACGGAAACCAACCCATGTCCTCCTCCTCCACTCTTCCACGACTTCCACCTTTTCTGTCGAGAGATCAGGGTGAGTTCAAAACTATAAATAGAGGCCTCCTCTATCTTCCAAGGCAGAACATCTTTCCAGAAACAACCAGACATTCAGAACACCTGAATGAACCAGAGCCTCAGAAGTAAACACGCCTGAGCAACCCAACATACTTCTAGCCTTGGAGATTTCCAGTCACTTTCATGACGGAAATCTTGAACTCTTACACCCAAAACACATCCTCAACCTGATCTCAAGTTTCTTCGATGTTTCCCCTCCCTAGATCAACCTCTATCCTCTCTGTGACCGAAGCAAGACGTGAACGGTCATTGACTTGGTTTAGGCTCGTCTTGTTCGACTTTGATCTCGAACACTACGAAAGTACCCAGAGACGGTGCATTTTTTTTCCAGGTAAAAACAAGGGGATTTCAACAACCCTCTGTGGTAATAGTCAAGTAAATACGACTCTTCGTATGCCATAAATATGAGAAATTGACTTGTGTCATATAATGCACCAATTCCCTGAGTAATAGAGACATATGAATGTCTAAAATAATATAAGTCATATCCATGTGCCATGCTTAAGAAATGTAGCACTGATTATAGAAGCAAGTCTATAATCAGGAGAAAAGCCAGGTTATGCTAACACACCATAGCCACAACCAAAAATGCATGAGCATTGCCAATTGAAGACCTAAAGATAGGATGCATGAATGATAATAAGCTATATTGCATAGCATAATAATCTTAGCATGAAGTCTTCTATAGGATGTATAGGGATGAACCATAACGTTAGGTCATATTCAGATTTCTAGACAGTTTGCACGTCACTTACTCTAAAAATCGCCTAGGCCAGCCTATATTTTCTAAAATTATGAAATTTTAGTATGTCATGGGAAACTCGCAGATGAACAACTTTCATGAGGAACTTTCTCCTGAATCCTTACGGATTAGACCGTATCAATCGTTCTTTACAGTAATTCGTAATCTGTCAGATTTCCTAGTTCGATTAGGAAACTGGAATATCATGGAATCTATAATCAATTAGGACTTGGAATGGTAAAGAGGGACCTACCCTATAAGTAAAGATGACTTAGGATTAAGAAGTAGGACCATTAAGCTATGGTCGTGTGATAAAAGTGGGACATAGTATTGTTTTATGGCCGACCAATAAAAGGTGGGTTGTGGCATGAACCACGGCCAAGCAATAAAAGTGGGGTCATAGCATAAGCTATGACCGAGTAATAAAAGTGGGGTCATAGCATGAGCCACGCCCAAGAGATAAAAGTGCCAAGAATGTGGGGCCGTGGCATGAGCCACGGCCAGGGCAAGAGCCACGGCCAATCCAAAAATGTGTGGTCATGGCAAGAGCCACGGCCAAGCCAAAAGAGTGGGGCCGTGGCATGAGCCACGACCAAGGTAAAAGTGTGGGACATGGTGTTAACCATGACCAAGCTATAAAAGTGGGGTCGTAGCCTAAGCCACGGCCAAGCAAGCAAAGTGGGACCATGACATTAGGTTATGGCCAATCAAAGAAAGTGGGGCCCTGGTATTAGACCCGCAACAACATGGGATGGGATGGCCGTGTGGGCCAGGACAGGATAGCCGTGTAGGCTAGGATGGATGGTCGTGTAGGCCAAGGATGCCGTGTAGGCTAGGATAGGATGGCCGTGTAGGCCAGGGATTAGATGGCGCATAGGCTGAGATGGGAGGGCGCATAGGCTAGGATGGGATGGTGCATAGGCTAGGTAGGGACGGGATGTGGACCATGGCACTAGGCCATGGTCGTGAAAATCAAAAATAAGGCCATAGTGGCCAATTCTCTTATCCCTACTGCAAATAAGCTCATACATTGCCTTGAGCCATTCACCTGACGACGCCAAGATGCCAGAAATTGATTCAAAATTACTCTTGCAACCTCCATGCCAAAAACCACCATCAACATTTAGTCCCCTACGCAACATGGAACCGTTAGTGTTCCAGGGTGAGCATATGTTGAACAAGCTAGCCACATCTGCACGGACTCCTTAATCGCAAACATGAAGCCCAAACAAGACCTAATGACCAAGCCCTTTAGATAATACCCAGTCCCAGCAAGATTAGGACTCCCTATAGCTTAGGGATGCGTGCATATATATATATCACGCGTGATTATTTTATTTTTTTACGTGAGTTCCATTTTTTTTTAGCTTGCTCTTCCCCCTTTTCACAAACACATAATTTTTGTAGAGTGAAGGAGCAAGATGACTGATAATGAATCCCATAGCTCTTCTCATGTTGGTGATAATGCTACTTCCAACACAGTTCCAAAGGACATTCGCCAATCAATGATGAATTTGAAGCTCGTATAGCAAGTTTAGCTCAATCTGCAATTCCCCAAAATAGAGCTCGAATTCTGACAGGTAATCCTGGTGTCCCAATGGTTATTAACCCATCACTTATGACTCGTTTCTGTTTTCAGAGAGGTGTAGATGGTGAAAAATGCAAGAGGGGAAAAAATGTAAAACGACTCTCTGATTATGCCTTGCCTAAAGGCAATTGCCTACTCAGGCACATCTCTATAGCTCAGAATGCAACCTGTTCTACGAGCTGAGTATGCCCTCTACGAGTTCTCTCTTATAACTCCCGGTGGAGAGAATGATATCATAGTGCAGTGCTTATAACCCCACCAATTCATAAACCCATCAATTTACTTCATGTCGACATCGCCTCGAATTCCTCGATATCAGAACTAAATTGCTCACTGGTATGTGGTGGAGAGTTAACAGAGACGCATACTCACGAATTTCCTCTTAAAATACGACTCAACACCTGAGTCTCAATGAAAACCTCAGAAACATCGCGGCTCTAGACCTGTCCAGAGCTCTCTGAGAAGCATACAACAGCCTAAACACACTTAGGCAGGCCACAATCTAAACACAGAATGGCCTAATATACCATGGATAAGCACGCCATGACTTAACATAGTGCAAGTGCGCAAATATGCCATATAGTCAAAGTGGCGTGGCATAAATACACTGAGAAAATTGGCCTTGGCCAGCGTCCAAGGCCGTAGCACCTTAGGCATGACGCCATAAACTATGGCCAAGGCTGTGGTCTCCTGCATCATGGTGCCACAAAAACTGGTATTTGCCGGCCAAGACCATGGCGCCATGAGTTTCTAGCCTTGGCCAATGGCCAAGGTTGTCGCTATACAGTCACCACACGAGCTTCTTGCGCCACAATCACATAGGCCATAGAGCCATGGCCAAATGACGTTGTTCAAACTCAATACAACCATGCAATATCTGCATACTACACGAGATATCAAAACATCACACGGGGGGATAACTTTAGGGGTATTAGTCTGGCGGTCTACGGAAGCTAGAAAGAAACTGATAGAGATGATGGACAGTTACGAGAAAGTGGTGCTGAGTGGACACGTTCTACACGACTCTAGTAGTTATAGAGCACAACTCATGTCCTCCACTCCTCCACTCTTCCACGGCTTCCACCTTCTCTGTCGAGAGATCAGGGTGAGTTCAACACTATAAATAGAGGCTTCCTCTATCTTCCAAGGCAGAACATCTTTTCCAGAACCTTAGAGCAAATACTTGAGCGACTTAATACACTTCTAGCCTTGGAGATTTCCAGTCACCCTTACGATGGAGATCTTGAACTCTTACACCCAGAAACACACATCCTCGACCTGATCTCAAGTTTCTTTCACTGTTTCCCTCCTTAGATCAACCTCTATCCTCTCTGTGACCGAAGCAAGACTTGAACGGCCATTGACTTGGTTTAGGCTTGTCTTGTTTGATTTTGATCTCGAGCACTACGAAAGTACCCTGAGACGGTGCATTGTTTTTCAGGTAAAAACATTTGGCGACCACAGTGGGAGATCAATCTCTCGGTCCCAGGAAATTTTCTCCAACATGTCTGAACTAGGAATGGGATCTAACACTAGAAAACCTGACCCTCACATCAATACCCCAGCCTCAAACTCTATAAAAGCGACAGGCTCCGGCACCAATCACCCACCATCGACCAATACCCAAACAAACGACGGGGAAAGCAAGAACGTGCTAACTATGGAAGAAATGTCCCGACGACAAGACATCCTCGCCAACCAACAGGTGAACATCACTGTCGCCCTAATGGAAATTGCGACCTACCTCAATTCCCTTGTAGAGAAATTACCAAATACTCCCACCGTCCCAGTGGTGGAGAGAATCATTGCACGAACGAGAGATGAATCACTCTGCACTACCGTCAATAGCTTAGAAGACTCGCGGCAAAAACAACAGGAGAAGGTTATGGTTCCCTGCCACCAAATCCTCACTCCATCAACCTAGGAGCTTTCGCAAGACTATACCGCCTCCTCCTTTCCAACATATGATGGAAATGGTAACGCACGTGAACACGTTTCGCGCTTCGTAGAAACTCTAAAAGAGTATGGGTACAGTCACACCTTAAGGCTCAACGAATTCCTGAAGTCTCTCGTTGGAAAAGCCTACCAGTGGTACACTCGTCTCACGCCGAAGACCACACGTACCTGGAGTGAATTAGTGAACGCTTTCTTCAAAGAATACCTCTTCGGGAGGGTAACACTCTCTGATCTTAGCAAGATGCATCAAAAGACCGGTGAATGCCCCAACAATTACGTAAAGAGATTCAGAGAACAAGCCCTTGGATGCTGGACTCCAGACATAACAGAGCCACAGCTGGTGGAAGTTTGTGTTAGAGCATGGCTCGGTCAACCTCACTAAGTGTTGATATGTCAAGCTTAGTTGTCAACTTTAGCGATCAAAACTCGACCGCTAAACAACACACAATTAGGTGAAGTCATGTGAGAGTTAGCTTTAGGTTGTGGAAGATTTTGGTAGGATTTAGAATCACTAGTTGAAGAGTTGAAGAAAGACTGAAGATCAAACGAAGACATCCGGCTTCATCATTCAACAGGTTAGTGAATCTAAATAACGCGATCCCATTATCTTTTACACTTGTGCCACAAAATACATAAACATAACTCTCAGCTTGAGCTTCACGTTATGACTTGATCACTTTTGATCAGTGTGTCTTATGATAACTCCAATTTACCGCTTGCGGTATTTGTGTCGTAGTTATGACATTCCATATTGCTTAGAGCTTTATTTTCTTCTTCGTCTCTAAGTTAATATAAAGGTTTTTCCTAAAACCTTTTCGAGTTGGATATAGCAATGTGATGTTATCTCGGTAGTACTACGAGATTTGATCCATCATAGTATTGTACCTATTCTTACCTAGTCCGGCTCTGTGGGATTGATTGCATATACTTTTATTAGCCAATGTAAGAGAGATCGTGACTCACACTTATGTTGTGTAGACTCGAAATACTGATGTTCTGAAATTCGAATACTACGTCATGGATTGGCTCTGAATACTGAAGTTCTGAATCATTCATTTGATTCTGTATATGAACATCTTGTATGCCATATCTCACTTCTGGATTCCGAAACCATATTTGTGTATCTCAACTTATGAATTTTCAATGTTCGAAACCTCAATGTAGGTTTTGGTAAAACTAAACGTTGATTTCGAAACCATAAACTGGTTTTCATATTCATAAGGTATTGGTCTGAAACTAAATAATTGTGACCAATGAGATAACACAGATTCGTAACTATGTTTGTTGGCTTACAGTGACTTGAGAATCGAGGCCAATGTGTCTTGACCACATGAACTCTCAAGTATATTCCTAATGGTCGAAAAGACCCTGGGGTTTCCTAAAGGTTTATGTGAACCGGGAAATATATTCCTGTGCGTCGAGGCTAAAAAGGTGTGATGCTGAAACGATTCTCGACCACATGGACTCTCAAGTACGACACCAAACATTTGTGGAGAATTTAATATGTGTTTCTTGTTTCGAAACCTTAACCAAGGTTTTGTTAAACATAATCTAGATTTCGAAACCAAGCTTTAGGTTTCGCTATATGAAAACTTGATTTGGGAACCTTAATATGGTTCTGGTCATATAATGAACTTTAGGTTCCGAAACCTTAATTTGGTTTCTGCCAAAACAGATGTACGTTTCGAAACCATAATATGGTTGACTCAGAATGCGTAACTTCGAAGTTTAAACTCTACCTTTTTGATTGGTGCTTCAACGAATTAATGAGTTTGATATTCTCGGTTTGAGTTTGAATTCGTTCATCTTCAATGTACAACTAAGTGAGATTGAGTCATCATCAGAAATATGGTTAGTCGCTTCAAATAAGTAGACACATGATTTCTGATCAATACTGTACGTGATTAATATCTTCGTATGATTACTACTCGATCCAATATTCATTTGATTATTCATTTGATGTTTTGATTTGAATTCTTGGATATCATTAACGTGACATCTATATTGGAATCAAGAATTCAGGAGATTTAACATTTTGCTAGTTACTCGTGGAATCTCGCACTGTACTTCCAATGGTATATCTATTTGCGTGATTCAGAATGTCTGACCCTAAGTGTTCACTTAAGCTTAACACACAAGGCTTGTCCACGTCTGTTATGATACGTTTATGCGGAACGTTGAACCACGTTGGACCAGATCCCACTTCCACCTAGGTTCGTCTGGTTAGCACAGCAATACCAAGGAAGTAATGTCGACATTATTAAAGTTGGTGACGACATTTGGAAGTAATAATATCTAAGGAGATTTTCGAAACAAAGGACACGTTTTCGAATTGAGCTCTTCCCAGGGAGCATATTTGGTAAGCGCTATATTTCGAATTAAAAGAAATATCCAAATATAACTTAAGATATTATTTGCTTTGATTCCTCTTGGTTAAACATCTTTCGAAAATATATTTTCTTTATGGAATATATTTTTCTTAAATGTAAAATGCTAGAGTATTAGTTCTCATTAAATGCTATGAGACTAAATGAGGAATTTCGGAATTAATATGTAAATGTGCTTTGTGGAATTTCCGAAATTAAGTTTGCCTCATTTCAAAGCTAAGCCTTAGTCAATATAAATAGGAGTGGTATCTCTCCTTAAAGTTTTATCCCTCAAAGCTCTTGTTCGGAATTGTAAGCTTGTGTTTGTCGCTTTTCTTTTCAGTTACCTTTGAGCTTTTGTTCTCGGTCTAGAATTGCGTGAAAGTCTTCTCTAGGGATCGAGAAGCCTAAAAGTACCTCTTACGGGAAACTAGTTTATGTTTACTAGTATTCTTTGTATTGTACTTGTGTTCTGTTCTATCAGGTCTATCAAACCTTGCGATCTTGTTTATTATATGGTTCTTCTCTTCTGTTATAAGGCCACTCAAGATCGTTGTGATTAGAACATACTCTTTATCTATTAATCTGGATTTGTCAGCAAGCCGCTTTCGGTTTGTGTGCCTAAACTATAGATATTGAGTGAAATCAAGATCGCTGTTATTTGATTTGTTCTTTGCAGGTACATCGTTCTTCACGGTCATATCATATCGTACTTGCTACATCTATCTGCTTGATTCCAACTGGGATGACAAGGTTGCTCTTTCGGTATCTCGAGGTGTTTATTGCCTAAGTAAACTCAATATCCTCGCTCTTGGTGTGAAACGACTTCGGTGAAATATATGTTAGTTACCAAGGATATCATCTAGCGATTTGACCTGCCGCTATTTGGTTGTTGTCCATAAGGTTGTAATCGTCTGATTGGAGGTCGGGTAGCGATAGTCCTCGCGACGGGCTGTGAGGCAACTCTTGCGTAAGACAGTAAAGGACGTCTGTTTGCGTAGGGGAGTACATGTGCGTGACCACCTTGCTGTGGTTGGAGGCGTAAGAATACTGAGGGGAAATCATTGTGACTAATAGTCGTATTAGGGTCAAATTGTCTGCACCAGCTAGTCCAAGTCTGAGAGTAGGTGTGTTGGCGGCTTAATTCTTAAGAGTATTCAAAACTGGACTAGGTCCCGGGGTTTGTCTACGAGTTTGTAGTTTCCTCGTTAACAAAATCTTGTGTGTACTTACTTTACTTCTGCATTATATTTGAGTCATCATTTATAATTAAAGTATCGTACTTGGTTGGTTGACATAGTCTTTCGGATTCTTGTATTAACTCCCTCGTGTGAATCAATCAGATCTGAAGGAGATCTTGTTCTTGAGTTCTTGATTACAGGAACCGGTCAAGGTTTGACTTATAGGTGGGCTGAAATAAAAGATTGGTGGTGTACTCGGTACCCTCGTCTTTTCAGGTGTACTCGGTACCCTCGCCTTTTCATTTTGCACCAGTACCATGACCGCTATCTATCGAGCTCTCCTGGAGGATCTCCAATTCCAGACTCTTTCTGAGCTTCAGGAAGCAGCAGCACGATCGGTCACCATAATGCCTACCTTGAAGGAAAGAGCTCAACTGCTGAAATATAGAAAACTTCACGAGACCGAAAAGGCCCTTATGCCTGGGAGATCAATCTCGACATATGACAAAAAAAAAAAAAAAAAAAACAGAAGAACGTCCTTCTGAACACAGGGAACATGACTCAATTCCAACAACCACGATGAGGGGACGTGGATCCAACGGAGGAAAGCTCACGACGACAACAAGGTGAGATCGACTTACTGAACGACGTCTCAACAAGGGAAGCAAGAGAGCTACTAGACTCCTGGATTCGAGACAAACTCGTGGAATTGCTCGAAGTCTTAAGAGTTCCCACTACCGAAGAAATGGGACACCCCCGGTATTGTCACTATCATAGGAGAATCGGTCACGCCACAGCCAGTGTTACAGCTTCAAGTGTATCCTCAGAAATCGTATCCTCAAAGCTAAGGCGTGCTCCCACGAACCACATCAAGGGCCTCCGCGCATCCAAACTTTCACTGTCCACAAAGAGACCGTGAATCAGAGAGTGGAAAGTCTAATGCACCAATTATGTGAAGTTCCTTGCCTCTCGAAGCCCCAATGCAAAGATATGTTTACGGCACTTAACTACGTGGTGTCAGGGAGGCGACTGCCGCTGGAAGAGAGAAAGGATCCACACCCGCCAGCTCAAAACAAACCTTCGGTGAAATATGACTGGGGACTATTAGCCAGACAGGGTTGGGGACTTTTCACCACTGTGTGTCTGTGTGACACCGAATTTCCCAACATGTTGCTGGACCCAGGAACGAAAATTAATATCATCTCCGCCACGACACTGGAGACTGCAGGGATCTCACTACACGATGTCACCCATTCTCCGACGACGTTGGGGGATCCAGAAGGAAGGTCAGTGGTGACCTATGGACGAATAACTCTACGAGTGAAGGTGAACGAAGTACAGACGGAGGCTGAACTCTACGTTGTCACACAAAGTTTGGAGTACGACATGATTCTCGGCCATCCTTGGTTCAACAACAACCGAAGCCTGCTCAACGGGACTACAACCCCGCCAGAAGCCTCAACTCAACCCGAGGACCCCCAAATAGCAACAATATCTCTGCATGGAGTGCTGGGAGCCTCGACAGACTTCGAAGAGGAATCAACAGGGATTACATTACCGCGAAAGGTTGACGTAGCTCTTATCACAAGGTACGAATGGACTACACACCCTGCTCAATACTTTAGAAATGGGTAACCCTTTCCCCTAGTTGTGACACCCTTAGCGTACTATTTAGTAAGTTGAGCATGGGAGACGGAAACGCCAGGAATGAACAGCCTACCAACTGCTCTCGAAAGCCACTCCCACGCAGGAAGTTCTGGAAACCCAGAACTCCATCGACTAGCAATAGAGACTTCAAAATAGGGGAATGGGTAATGAAGATAGCTCGCCGAAGGGGAGAGAGACCCAAAGGACCCTACATAGTCGCAAGGTCTATGCTGAACGAGTATTACAAGCTGATTTCGGTCAGAGATGGATACAAGGATATGTCAACAATAAAGAAATGATGGGTTAAAGCATACCTTGATTAATCCTTAGTTATATAAAAAATATATGTATATATAGGTCTGCCATATGTAATCAAAACATGAAACCCACTCCCTCATTGTCTTTCAAGTGAATAAAAAAAACATTTCCTAGACAATGAGTCCAGAAACGAAACCATAACACGATAACACCAGCTTTCTCACGGGCATCCCTCTTCTTGTAAAGCGCGTCCCACTCTTCTTCGAACCTAGCCTCCAATTCAGAAACCTCCTTTTCTTTCATGGCGAGAACATCATCTGTAACAGCATCAGCCTGAAACTTGGAACACTTTCGATGTTCGAACCGCTCCCGGAGCCAAGCCACATTAAAAGATTCAGACTCAGCAGCAGCTATAACATCCTCCCAATCCCGCAACATCTCTGGTTCAACCCTACGCATGGAGTACTCACGCATCTCAGCAATCCGCTCCAACAAGACCCCAACGAAGCCTTCCGCCAAAGCACGGTTTGCACCTTCTCTGGCGATGTGCCCGAACTCCCTCCAAATACGCGTATACATGTCTCGGTACGCTTGCGGTATGACGAAAGCACCGACGACCACCTGGTTAGATCTGACCCTGCTCATAAGGGGAAACGTAACACCAAGATTCGGGTAAAGGGCGCGCATCCTAGCCTCGATAGCCCTCATCTCGGTGTCAATAGTGTCCTCGGAGCCGGAGTCCTCGATCTCCTCAGTATCACCGTCATCAACAACCTCGTCATCTATATTGTCATCCAAAGGCATACCCGTAGTGACGTTAGTGGAAGGATCCGCATGAAGATCATCAGCGCCCTTGGTCATCATCATCTCATCGCGCACGAACCTGCGGGCTCCCTTCGAGAACCAAAAAAAAAAAAAAAGGGGTTAGTAACCAATAACTCGTGAAGAGTCTAAGGGGATGAACGAGAAAGGGGACTGGCAGAAGGAATACTCCTAAAATCTTATTACTTAGTGAAAACAAGGAGGAGGGACGCGAGCCACTTACCGTGCCGGTACTCAACGCCTCACGAAGGGGTGAACAATTGTCAGCTCTCTCAAGTACCTCCTAATCCCCGTCATCAACATTCAAAGACTCTATGGGTTCGTTGTCTCCTGGACGATTCATCTGCAAGAAGAAAACATAAGAATGAGACCCTCGCTGAACATTACCGTGGAGATAAAATAACCTCTGCAGTGGCAAAGAACTCATTACCATCATATCGTCATCCTCGTCATCAACAGAAAGCTCATCTACTGCTGTCTGGGGAACATATCCTCTAGGAAGCCTCATCCTAGGCCTTTCTCTCCTGGTGCCTCGAACAGTAGTTACGTCGTCCAACTGGGGACTCGGAGCTGGGCTCACATGTGGAAGAATAACAAATAATAAAGAGAGGGACATCTAACAATCAAGAACAGATTACAATCAAGCTATCATACCTGAGGGGTTCCCTGACCGCTGACGAAACCATGGAGGACTTCAAGATTGCCATTCCAAAACTCGTGATATTCAGGAGTCACCCTCGTCGGTCTGTGACGGTAAACAGAAGGAAAACGACGATTTGGATGAAGTGACACATCAAGCAAAGCTCGCAACTCCGCTACAGAAGGCATGGGGAGCAACCTCGCGGGACGTCTTGATCGAAACCCATCACTCTCGCTGCTCTGTCGATATTATAAGGCATCACCACCTCTTCCCCGCGAAAGTAGCCAAGGATGTAACCAGGAGTGCTGCTGTTAATAAAGATAGCCTACCCGACAGCGAGACCACTCGACTCTTGAGGCCCTGATCGTATCTCAATACCAGGCGCATCCGTGAAAGTTATAGGCTGGACAATGTTGGGAGAAGAGTTGGTGTACCACGGACGGAAATTAATGTTCCTTTCTTCATCCAGCAAATCTCCCAGTTTTGGAGAGGAAGTGGGCAATTTGGTGATCCACTGCAAGATTCGAGGACTGTCATTCAGTTTCTTACCCAAACCAGGGGCATTTGTAGGTCTATGAGCTTCGTAGTGCTCCCACAAGACTACCTAGAGGAATGAGGTATTTAAGTAGGTGCTAACCCTACTAACACCAGACACCGACATATCCCGGATTAGAGCGTCAAACTGAGCGTACTGAGAACCGAGAAATAGGCTACCGATAGGCAAACTTCGACCATGAGCCAGGAGAACAGCCAAAGGGACAACATGGGGTTTCAAGGTACCCAGGGGAGCGTCAGTAAAAATTTCTTTAGACAACCAAAGTACCAGGAATGCCGCAATACAAAGGGTGCTCTCGGGCTTGCCACCAGCGGGACTCGCACCGCCTACGTACCAATGACGAGTCCATTCTATATAAATTTCGCTTGAGGAAGCCTTAGCCACTTGCAATTCTTGAATCTTCATGTTCAAGACTTCAATCATTACATTATGAGACGAGGAGTAGCTGTCTGGAAGATTCCCCAACACTGGAAGGTGGTATAAAGCAGCAACCGCCTCTAAGGAAATGGTGAACTCGCCCCAACTCATCAAAAAAGTTTTGGTCGCTCTGCACCAACGAAGGAGGGAAGTAACAATAGCACTGGCATCTTTATATATTTTTAAATTCCCAGTCGCCTTCACCGCATAGAAGATGCCCGCTCGCTCCAAAATTGGCTGAACCTTCTTGTTCGTTAATGTACGAGTAGAAAATCTGCATAGGTACATGAAGTACCACATCCATCAGATCTACCCATACATACAGTTATTTAACATGATTCTGTGGT
>JAJJMA010039434.1:0-11422 GCA_023529015.1 Papaver nudicaule
GATATGTCTGATTCGAATTTACTCCCCAAAACCAAACCCCCATCAGTGCGCCTGACTCTCTCTTCATTACTCCATCTTCTTCTCATGGTCTAGCTCATTGCTTATTTAAAACCCTCTAAAACCCCTAGAGCAGCCAGCAGGAACCAATATAGTTTTCCAACTCAATAGCTTTCATCACCACAGAATTTCTTGGGCTTTTGTTCACTTTCTTCAGAAACTACAATTTTCTTTCTCTTTCTGTCTTGCTAAGATGATGATGAACGAGTGTTTCACCCCTAGATTCTCCAATAAGACCTTGGTTTCCAAAAAAAGAAAACAACCTCTCAGGAAAAGCACGAGACTTGCAGAGAAACCTGAAGAGCAATTAGCAGAACCCTCCAAGATAAGTGAAGGAGAAAAAGTAGATCATGAAGATGAATCAGTTGAGCCTTTGTTGTCTTCATCACCAGAAAAACCTAAGGAGCTACTAGGAGGACCCTCCAAGATTAGTGAAGAAGAAGAAGAAATAGAAGATGAAAATGAATCAGTGTCTTCATCAAACGAGGAAAAAGAAATCAGAGTTGTTGGTGAGAAGTACAAAAGGAAACGTATTTACAAGAAGAGGACTAAAGAACAGGATAAAGCAATGAGGAATGCTCAACAAAGAGCAACTTTCATGGGTGATGAGTTCCAGTCAAGAAATCCCAATATTCCTTTCTTCACAGTTGCTATGCAACCAGCTTATCTCCAACGCAAATTCTTGGTGAGTTCATCTTGCTAATTGATACATCTAATTTTGTTACTTAAGCATCAGAATTATTCTGTAAATCATGCATTAATCTATTTGTGGCATCTGTAAGTGCAGCCTATTCCAGCTTCATTCAATGGGATGCACATGTTTATCCATGGAAAGAAGATCAAAGCTAAAGTTGAGGGTAAAGATGGATGTTGGCTGCTCAATTTCCCCAAGAAAGAGACGACAGGAAAAAGGTTAACTATTGGAGTTTCATCGTTTTTGAAAGACAATGATTTTGTTGTAGGAGATGTGATACTCGTAGAGTTAACGGAGGATGTAACCTCCATTTATGTTGATGGTAAAGTTCACATCTCTCGTGCCTGCAACTGAAGACTGTAGTATGTTATTAAGAAGATGTAAAAAATTTACCTTAATTTCTATGAAGTATGCACTTTTTAACTAGTTGAAGAATGTAGTGGTAAAACTAGTAACATTGCTGAACTAAGCTCGACTTTTTGTGTAATGTATCTATGAAATTAGAAACTTTTTAGGGAGTATGCTTAGGAATGAAAAATGAAAAAACTGGATACTGTCAAAAATTTCTAGATCATAATGATCAAATAATTTAGAACTTTCTGATTTTGGATAAGATGCGAGAAGATCTTTCCAAACAAAATTCCAATTTAGAAGTAGACCATTACTGCTGAAAGAGTTCTTTACACGGATACTATTGCGAAACTGCACCCTTAGGCCTCAACTACAATACTACAAGCCTTCACAAGCTCGAGCATTTTGGCCTAGCACTTGCTGGAAGAGTTCTATACACAAATAATGTTGCAAAATTGCACCCTTAGGCCTCAACAAAAATACAACAAGATTTCACAAGATTACAATATGTTATTTCGAGCATTTTTGCCTAGCACTTGTTGGCCATTGGCCTACAATTGTTGCAATAAGTTGACTTATTGGCATTTCACAAGCAATTCTTATGTCACCTTTCGGCAATACCCTTGCCCGCCCTACAAAATAAAGAGCAGAAAGTCATACAGCTAGCAATGAAGATCTTTTACTTGAAAGTATGGAATTATTTGGCCATATGTAATGTTATATTCCCCATATCTGAATGCGTGTGTATGTAAACATGGTGCCAACAAATTCGATCTTTTCAACATGGATCTCCTCTACTGCTACGGTCTCTCCATCCGAGCCTAAGCTTCCAATACTGCACACGTAAGGCAACGGTCGTCAAGCAAGATTAAATACATGGCAAGAATGAATACCATCAGTTTTGGGAGCTTCAATTGGAGCGTTAATCTTGATATTGTATGCCTCAAAACCGTCCAAACCCACAAGAGCTACATGAAACATTTGACCGTTTGTAACCGTAACGTCTCTGAATTGGCCACCATTTGTTCCTATGAAGTGAATTGCCTGCAATCACATAAAAAATGTCATGCACACGTTTCTTTTTCATCGAAATTTTTCGGAAAAAAATCAAAATATAAATAGTACGTACATAGGAACAATTTTTTTTTTCCTTAAGAGATATCCACCCTTGCGTGTGGCGGTTGGAGGCGGCAGTGATGCGGGTCTCCAGCTTTTGCCAAAAAGGTAAATTTTTTTCTCAACATGTTTCCTTCTTTTATACTTTTGCTTCTCTTTTAAGCCAACCCAGCCGAAAGAGTTCTCATCAATACAGAACTTGGGATTGTCAGAAATTTGAGGTAATCTTCTCGATTAGTTTTGTATGTTTGAAAATTATACATATAAGAGTTATGCAATTGAGATTGTAGTTGTCTAGCTTGCTTATGTGTTTGACGTGCAAGTCTGGTGGTCTGTAGAATACTTCTAACCTAAAAAACTTCTTTTGTTTGTGATTCAACAACAAGATAACCCCCATTAAGATATTTTGACCCTTTCCCTCTTTTCGTACAGGAATCTCATGAATTTGAATAAGCAAAAGTTGATACACAAGGAACAGAACTATATTGGTGAGACAGAAGATAGGATTAGTGAATTGCCGGACTCTTTGCTTCATCATATCCTCTCTCTCCTCAGAACCAACTGTGCTGCTTGTACTTCTGTATTATCTAAGAGATGGAATTATATATGGACCACTATCCCCATCCTTGATTTTTTCTTCCGGTGTCTTTCGTGATCCGCTTCATTGTACGAGGTCAATAAATTCATGGATTTTGTTGATAGCACATTGCATCTTCATGATACGTCATCAAATATTCAGAAGTTGTCTCTCGACACGCATAAGCACATGAATGCATCTTGGGTTCATGCATTGATCTCTAATGTAACTAGGCATAATATCTTAGAGCTCAGATTAAATCTAGACAAACCTTTTTCTATGCCTTTCTCTGTATTTACATGTGAATCATTGATTAAATTGGAGCTAAGTGCAACCTATACTACCCATCTTCCTAAAATTTTCTGTTTTCCAAATTTTAATGCCTTACACTTCGTAAAATACGATTTACTGATGATTGCTGGAATGAGCAGCACTTTTCTAACTGCCATGTCCTTGAAGATTTGATTTTGGAAGGCTGCAATGGGTTTGATGTGAGGAAATTCTGTATTTCAACTCCTACGCTAAAACTCTTGAAGATTCATAACATCAGATGGGATGATGATATGGTTTAGGAGACTGTGCTCTCAGAATTCATGCACCAAATCTAGTGTTATTTAACTATTCAGGTAGTGTGGCAAAGGAAAATTCAATATCGTTGCCAATAAACCTAGACAAAATTAACTTCTCATACAATTGCCCGAGCCTGAAGCTCTGATAGCAGTTGTCAAGAATTTAGCCGCTCTAAACCGGGTGAAATCTCTTTACATAAAGAACTTCCGCATACAATTCCTTAAGAGATGCTGACAATTGCGAAACCCTAGAATCTTGAGATATTACAGTGAATAATAAGTAAACCAAGCACAAAAGATAACAAAGAACGAGAAAGTAAATCAACTCACAAGACACGCAAGATTTATAGTGGTTCTTCAATATCCATACAACGTGTATGATATTCCTTACATCCACTTCGAGTCGCACCAACTCAAATCCACTATCAACGAACCAATTACAATGTAAGAACACGAGTTCCAGCAAAATCTAGGTTACACCGTAGCTATCCTGAGACGTACCTTGTCTCTTGCTCCTCACCTCTTTTGCACTCAACCACGAAACCCTAACCCTAGATTTTTCTCTCAAAGGCTAGCAAACAAGGTTTCTTAACTGTCACATATAACCCGTCCAGGCTTTTAGCCCCGCTTCTGCGCTGTAAAGCGTGGACTAAGGCCCATAAACTATGGTCGAAAGCCCAAAACCTGGTTTCTCCACAATTTCATCGAATTTGGACTTCTTTTCTTGTTGGGCTTGACTTCATGCCTTCCAAATCTCTCCATAAGGCTTCAATACACAACATTAAAAACTATGACTATGGTCCAAAATGCAATAAGAAATAATAAGACCATATTTTTCGATGTATTCTGCCTGTCTCATGTAATTTGAGTGAAGATCAATTGCAAATTGTGTATATATAAAAGCTAGTGTCTAAAGGTATTCGCTAATTGCAGGAAATCTTAAAAACTCAAATCAGCCTTCAAATGTTGATGTTCTCCAAAAAAAAAAAAAAAAAAATTGATTATATTCCTTTAAATTTGACCTAAGTTACTTAAGACACTGGAGTAAACTATGAGAAAAAGATCATCTTCTCCTTGTATCACATGAAATGAGTTGATACTGTGTACATTGATAAAGATATAAGTTATTCCTAGGATTGAAAAGATATGTGATGATTTGGATTTGCAAAACGAGTTCTGGTTTAGATTTGCTTAGGTCAGTTGTTCATTTACAAAGGCAGCATGTTGATCTCGATAAACGTTTATCGGTGGGTATTTCTTTTATACTCTGGTTTAGATTTGCAGAAGGGTTCGGAAAAGGAAATAGATAAAACCAAAGATTTCTATATCAGCACTTTTGAAACATTTGTCCTTGGATTCTTTTAGCGGTAAACTATTTCAGATACCTTTATGAATACGGCCTTTGCTATGGGCACGTTTCGTGCACCAATGTTTGTTTTATATTACACTACACCTTGTTTGTCAAGGTTTGTTTCAGCATTATAATCGAAATAAACAGGGAATATATTTGAAATTTGAAATTGCAGTTACCGTTGCTGCCTATACCAAAACTAGATCCCACACCTAAGAACAACCACTCTGGTGTTGGGAGCTTGGTATTTGAAATTTCAGTTAGAAAAAATAAGAAACAATGCCGACCAGAGCAGAATAAACATAGTCACATCCAAACCGGAAGATCACAAGTTAAAAATATGTACGTAAGGTGTTAGCCACTTGGAAAAATAAGGTTAATGAAAGTATGTTCCGATGCACAACAACAAAAGAAACAAAGAAAACACTTGGTGACTAGTAGTGTAATTCGAGTTCTAACTATCTCGTAAGATTAGATAATCAACTTGTCACAAATGCAAGATCACCACCAAATGTATGGCACCGGAAGATTTCCTTGTATTGGTGTCACTTAAAAGTACACGAGAATTGCTTTATTATTTGACACGCGAAATAACAACAATCACAGTAGAAAAGGAGGCAAAAGAAACAAGAGGCAATTGTAGCTCGAATGTTTGTACGAGAAAAATGACAATCCTATGAACATGATCATGTTACCTAGTGAAAATTGGGATTTAAAGTGTGACATATGTTAACATTCCGAAATTGTTGCGAAATTGTACGAATCCATGAAGCTCGTATTAAAAACGATAACTGCGATCGAAAATGTATTTTGCCTATCTCATGTCATTTGAGTGAAGATCTATTGAGTATGTATAAAAGCTAGTGTCTAGAGTTATACGCCAGCTTACGAGATATTGTTAAAACTTTCAATCGATATAAAAAAGAGAATTTTTTAAAACTCAAAGATGATATTCTCAGAAAAGAAAAGAAAAAAGGTTGAATGCAATCCCTTAGATTTGACCTAAGTTTCTTAAGACATTGGAGTAAACTATGAGAATAAAATAATGGGATAAAGTTTGTTGTCAAATGGATAACAAATTCAGTCAGTCATATCCAACAGTCTTACTTAACTTTCAAAATTTGGTAGATGGACTGAAGTTTTAGTTGCACTTCTAGAAAATGTAATAATGTGGCCCACCTATTAGTAAAAACACCTAGGATGAAACTATCGATTAAGGAGTTGATCTTTGCAGTATGGTATTTTTGTTGTGTAATGAAGACTTATGGAGATATTTGTAAGGCATGAAGTCCATCCCGAGCAAAGAGAAGAAGTCCAAAGTTGGTGAAATTGTGGAGAAACTCGGATTGGGCTTTAGAACACAGTTTTAAGGGCCTTAGCCCACGCTTAACTGCGCAGAAGCATGGCTAAAGGCCTGGTCGAGTTTACTTGGTTGTTAATCAACCATAAGTCGGTTTTCTTTGCTTCTACTCCAAGTTTTGAGTTTCCTAGACCTAAGAAAAACCCTAAAACGTGACTCCTATATAAGGATGTGTATAGGGGGTTGGGAAAGGTGTGTGTGAATTAGAGAAGCCTTGTTTGCTAGCCTTTGAGAGAAAAATTTAGGGTAAGGGTTTTAGTGGTTGAGTGCAAAGAGGTGAGGAGCAAGAGATAGCGTTCGTCTCGGGATTGCTACGGTGTAACGTAGTTTTTGCTGGAACTCCCACAAAGGTGTTCTTTGATTGTACTTGATTCGTTGATAGTGGATTTGAGTTGATGTGGCTCAAAGTGGAGGTAAGCAATATCATACACCTTGTGTGATATTGAAGAACCACTATAAATCTCTTGTCTTGTGTTTTTCTTTGGTTTGTCCCGTTCTTTGTTATCTTGTGTGCTTCGTTTAGTTAATTCATCATAATATCTCAAGATCCAATATTCCGCGTTTGTCAGCATCTCTTTAGTAACCGTACCGCGGTAGTTTCTCTGTTAAAGAGAGTCGAAATTCCTGACAACTGGTATCATAGCTCCGGGCTCGATACAACTTTTTGAGAAATTATTTTGTCTTAGTTATTGACATTGGTTATTGATTTCTCCGACAACAATCATAGTGGGAGTTATGGGTTATAATAACGAGAGTACGATAGCAAGGGTTAAAGTTTTTAATGGGAAGAACTTTACGTTTTGGAAGTCTCAGATGGAAGATTACCTATACGAGAAAGACCTTGGTGCTCCATTGGATGGAATCGAGAAAAAGGGAGACATGAAAGACGATGCATGGTTAGTTCTTGACCGCAAGTGTGTAGCTGTTATTCGTAGATGTCTAACTGAAGAAGTATACAACAACGTACAAGAGATCACTGATATGAAGACTCTTATGCATACACTAGCAAAGTTGTATCAAAAGTCATCAGCCTCGGGGAAGATTACGTTGTGTGAACAACTATTCAATCTGAAGATGCAAGAAGGCGACACGATTTCAGCACATCTTGTGAAGTTTAAATCTATAATTTCTCAACTTTCAAAAGTTAGCATTACTTTTGATGATGAAGTTAAAGCTCTACGGTTGTTGTCCTCGTTACCTAAAAGTTGGGAGACATCAGCAACAACTATATGCAATTCGGCAGGTAGTGAGAAGTTGAAGCTTGAAGATGTGCAACAAAGGTAAATCGGTGAAGAAGAAAGAAGAATAGAACGAGGCTACAATTCTAGTTCTTCGAGTTCAGCCTTGAGTATGCATGAAGATAATAGAGGCAGAAGTTCAAGAAGGAACACCAACAAGTCTAGAGGAAAGTCTAGGGGGAGATCTCAATCCCGACCTAGAGGTGTTGGAGAATGTTGGACGTGTAATAAACAAGGTCACTATAGGCGTGACTGTCCTGAAGAAAAATGTGCTAAAAATGGTGGAAACAAAGGTAATCAAGAAGAGGTCAATGTAGTTGTAGCTGCAGAACCAGTGAAGGTCCTTGTTGATAACAATAAGGTGATTAAAGAAAGTTTTCTATTGCTCTCTGAGGACAAGAAATAGGAGTCTTGGATAATGGACTCTAGAGCTTCTTTTCATGATACTGGTGATAAGAGAATCATGAGCTCTTACAAGGAAGGTTACCAGGTATTCTTGGGTGACGGTGTAGCATGTGACATCATTGGAATTGGTGATGTATTTGTGAAAGTCAATGGTTCGACATGGAAATTGAAGAATGTTCGACACGTTCCTAACTTGAAGAAAAACTTGGTGTCTGTGGGCCAAGTGTGTGATGATGACTGTGAAGTTACGTTTACAAAACATAACTGGAAAGTGAAGAAAGGGGCTATGGTGTTAGCTCGAGGAGTGAGATTCGGTATTCTATACCAAACTTCAGACGATTCTACTTTAGCACTGGCTAGTAGAGGGGAAGACACCTACCTATGGAAGAGAAGACTTGGGCATATGAGTAAGAAGAACATGAAGATTTCGTGTTCGAAGGATATCTACCGACGATGAAGTCAGTTAAGATGGGTTTTTGTGAAGACTGTTTTCTGGGAAAGCAAAAACGCGTTAGTTTCAACAGAGACAACAGAAGCTTAAGAAGTGCGAGACTTGACTTGGTCCATACTGAAGTCTGGGGACCAATTGATGTTGCTTCTCATAGTGGTTTCCACTACTATGTTACTTTCATTGATGATCATTCAAGGAAGGTGTGGATTTACTTCATGAAGAATAAGTACGAGGTGCCTGAAATGTTTCAGAAATGGAAGGCTTTGGTTGAAACAGAAACGGGTCTGAAGTTGAAGTGTCTAAGGTCAGACAATGGTGGTGAGTATGAAATGAAATAATTCTTACAGTATTGTATTACTAATGGAGTATGTTTAGAGAGGACACTTCCTGGGTCACCACAGGAGAATGAAGTAGCAGAACGTATGAATTGGACATTGAATGCACGTGCTAGGTGCATGAGGTTGCAATGTGGGTTGCCCGAGACCTTCTGGGCACATGCAACAGAGGTGGCTATTTATCTTATTAACAGGACACCGAGTAGTCCATTGGACATGAAGATACCAGAAAAGGTTTGGACATGAAAGAAGTTAAATCTTTCTTACTTAAAGGTTTTTGGTTGTGTTGGTTATGTTCATCTTAGTCCCGCTGAGAGATCTAAGATTGATGCCCAAGCAAAGAAGTGTGTATTCATTGGTTATGGGGGTGACGCTTTTGGATATAAATTTTGGGACTATGATAGTCACAAAGTTATCAGAAGCATGGATGTTACTTTCAATGAGAATAAGTTATACAAGGACAGGAATGCAACACAAGGTGAAGATGTCGATAAAGACTTGTATATCGACATGGATGATTTTTCTGGAAGTAGTGTGGAACAAGAAGAAAATAATGGTTCTGATGGCGTTGGAGAACCAATAGTACAAGATGTACAAGAAGAAGGGACTTCGAATGCAGTGGGAGTTACTCCCACAGTTCCACAAGAAGTACGAAGATCGTTAAGACCTCCGAACCCAAACTGTAAGTACTTGAACCATTTATTGCTTACAGATGGTGGTGAGCCTGAAGATATTAAAGAAGCACTAGCGGATATAGACTCAAGAAAGTTTCTATGGTTGATGAGATGAACTCCCATGAGGAGAATGGTACATGGGTTATGGCCAAACTACCGAAAGGTAAGAAGGCATTACACAACAAGTGGGTTTATCGAAAGAAAATTGAAGCAAATGGAGAAATTCGCTATAAGGCGTGGGTGGTTGTACTAGGATTTTAGCAGAAACCAGGTGTTGATTACGATGAGATATTTTCTCCAGTTGTGAAGATGACTACTATCAGAGTAGTGTTAAGCCTAGTAGCTTCTGAAGATCTCTACCTTGAACAGTTGGATGTAAAGACGACTTTTCTTCATGGTGACCTAGATGAAGAAATTTACATGAAGCAGCCAGAAGGATTCATAGTAAAAGGCAAGGAAGAGATGGTATGCCAACTTAAGAAGAGTTTGTATGGTTTGAAACAGTCCCCAAGATAGTGGTACAAGAAGTTTGATAACTTCATGCATAGTAGTGGTTACTCACGGTATAATGCAGATCATTGTTTCTATTTCAAGAGGTATGGTTCCGACTACATTATTTTATTGCTGTATGTGGATGATATGTTGGTAGTTGGGACATCTCTACAGAAGATCGAAGACCTGAAGAAACAGTTAGTGAGTTTGCTATGAAAGATCTTGGTGAAGCAAGACAGATTCTTGGTATGAAAATCATAAGGGACAAAGCTAAGGGAACACTTATGCTTAGTCAAGCTGATTATATTGAACGAGTACTGAAGAGTTTCAATATGGAGAATGCCAAGCCAGTCAATTCTCCACACTTTCAAGGTTGTAGTGCTAATACAGACGAAGAAAAGAAGTACATGGATGATGTGGCATATTCTTCGGCTATTGGAAGTCTAATGTATGCTATGGTTCGTACGAGACCAGATATTGCACATGCAGTGGGAGTAGGGATTAGATATGCAAGCAACCGAGGCAAAAAGCATTCGGAGGCGGTGAAGTGGATACTCAGGTATCTGAGAGGTAACACAAACATATCATTGTGTTATAGAAGAGGTGGTTCTACCTTGAAGGGGTATGTTGATACAGACTTCGTAGGTGATGTAGACAGAAGGAGAAGTACGACCGGTTTTGTTTATACTATGGGGTCAGCTGCAGTGAGTTGGAACTCACGTTTACAGAGGTTGGTGACATTGTCTACTACGGAAGTTGAGTACGTAGCAGTGACAGAAGCGAGCAAGGAGATGATATGGTTACGTGGTTTACTAGCTGAGTTGGGCAAGGAACAAAGAGATTTTGTTATGTATAGCGACAGTCAAAGTTTTATACATCTAGCCAAAAACTCAGCATATCATGCTAGGACAAAGCATATAGATATTCGTTACCATTTCAGAAGGAGAGTTGAAGCTCGAGAAGATTCTTGGTTTGAAGAATCCGGCGGATATGTTTACCAAGGGAGTTACATCAGACAAGCTAAATCTCTGCAAGGCTTTAGTTGGTCTCTCAGAATGAGAATCTGGGAGGGGAGCCGCATCGACAAGAAGAATCAAGGCAAGGAAGTTACTCAATAAATCTCCAAAGTGGGAGATTGTTGTGTATTGAAGACTTATGGAGATATTTGGAAGAAGTCCAAAGTTGGTGAAATTGTGGAGAAACTCGGATTGGGCTTTAGACCACAGTTTTACAGGCCTTAGCCCACGCTTGACTGCGCAGAAGCGTGGCTAAAGGCCTGGACGAGTTTACTTGGTTGTTAATCAACCTTAAGTCGGTTTTCTTTGCTTCTACTCCAAGTTTTGAGTTTCCAAGACCTAAGGGAAACCCTAAAACGTGACTCTTATATTAGGATGTGTATAGGGGGTTGGGAAAGGTGTGTGAGAATTAGAGAAGCCTTGTTTGCTAGCCTTTGTGAGAAAAATCTAGGGTTAGGGTTTTAGTGGTTGAGTGCAAAGAGGTGAGGAGCAAGAGATAGCGTTCCTCTCGGGATTGTTACGGTATAACCTAGTTTTTGCTGGAACTCCCACAAAGGTGTTCTTTGATCGTACTTGATTCGTTGATAATGGATTTGAGTTGGTGCGGCTCAAAGTGGAGGTAAGCAATATCATACACGTTGTGTGATATTGAAGAACCACTATAAATCTCTTGTCTTGTGTTTTTCTTTGGTTTGTCTAGTTGTTTGTTATCTTGTGTGCTTGGTTTAGTTATTAT
>JAJJMA010039444.1:0-11923 GCA_023529015.1 Papaver nudicaule
TTGAGGCCAATAACAGACAGGCTAGTCAGTTCGAAAGACAAATGCAATTGCAAATGGAGACGGTACTCCAGAGTCATAGAGAATTGATGGCGGCGCAGAATAAGGGTCATGGGTCCCACTCGCACTCAACTCGCCATGCTCATTCATCTCGCCATGGATCGCATACTCATTCATCTCACCATGAATCCCATTCCCATACGCATTCGACTCGCCGAGGTGAAAAAAGTGGAACCAGCTCGACTGAAATCTCAGATTCATCGGCGAAGTATGACGAGAGAGGTAGAAGGATAAATCTACCTGGAAAGGATAAAGACCGCAGCAGCTCTAGGCGGCGACATAAGGTAGACAAGGAGATGAAGAAGGACTTGCGCCAGCTAAAAGATAAGGTAGAAGCTTTAAGTGGGTCTTCAAGGGAGTCCAAGTACAGAGTCGCGCTTTTGGAAGCACAAAAAACACCTTTTCATGATTGTATTACGTATGGACATGTGTCTCCCAAGTACTCTCCCCCAAAGTTTACCTCTTTTTACGATGGAACTGGAGATCCCACACAACACTCGAGAGCTTATAAGCGAGATATGGCAGCTTGGGTAGGATCGGATCCTATAATGTGTATGGCCTTCCCTGCTACACTAAAAGATGAAGCCCTAGCCTGGTTTGATGGGCTAGAAGAAGGAAAAATCAAGTCCTTTGAGAAGTTAGAAAGTAGATTCTTGCACGCTTTTATTCAGAACAATAGAGGCCGGCCTGGCGTGGAAAGATTATTCAATGTTAAGAGAAGACCCTCGGAGACTTATAAGGTTTTTATTACAAGATGGAGAAAAGCAAGCGGCGAGGTAGGGTCAGAAGTTTCAGAAAAGGAGAAAATAAGATCATTTCTTAGTGCTATGGAGACTACTGACCAGCTGTACCAGAAGCTGTTTTGGAACATGCCGCAAGATTTGCTGACCTTGAGGGCAATGCAAGATGAATGGTTAAGTTTTGAAGAAATCAGAGAAGAAGAGTTGCGACTAAAGAAGGAAAGAGCAAAACAAATTCACTCGATCAATAGCTTATCGCCGGAAGACCAAGAAGAACTTAAAAAAGAATGGTTGAAGGCAGAACAGAGGAAGTCGGCACAAAACCCATCCTCGGCGATAGTAGTTCCCGAGGCAGGAAAGCAGCAGGTTACCGCCGAGCAACATTGGAATTCTCAGAAGCGAGGAAATTATGATGGGCGAGATAAGCAAGACAACAGGGGCGGAAATTATGGACGAGGAGGAAGAGATAACCGGCGAAATGGGAATGGAGACAGAAGATATAATGGGGATAATAGAAAGTTTGGCAGAGGCAACCAGCAACCTTTTCAAGATGCTACTTTGCCCAAGTTGCGTGTTTCTTATACAGATGCATTTGGTCAGATTGAAAGTTCAAATTACAGGGATGAAATCCGCTATCCTTATAACAGAGGAAATCCAAGGGTCCCGCCAGCCAACACCAACTCCTTCTGTCAATTTCACCAATTCCATGGCCACTCAACAGAGAATTGTACCGGCGTACAGCAAGAAGTCCATCGATTCGTCAGCATGGGGAAATTTCAGGATTTCCTAGAATTGCCGCCGCCACCTCCGCTCATGGTTCAGCCAATTCAAGCTATTCCAGTCCACACTCCAAATGTGTATGAGGTTAAGGTTGAGCGAGATTTAATGGAATTGGATTGCTTTTCCATTGTGCATTCAAAAATTACTAGAGATGAATTTCATGATAATGTCATGTCTCGAGTCCACAAGCGAGATAGAATGGGAAATGAGATTTGTAGTGTCGCCGTCAAGCAAGAGCCGTTGCAGGAATGGATGAAAGCATGTGTTGGATTCTCTGCTCAAGAGATTCCACCAGAAGGAAGAAATCATAACAACCCTTTGGTTCTTACTATTCAGATGGAAGGCTTCAGGCTGCCGAAGGTGCTCATTGATCCGGGTAGTTCTGTGGACATCCTCTTCAACACTGCCTTTGAGGCAATGAGAGCGAAAGACAAGAAAATACCTTCGCCGACGGTATCCTCCTACAACATTTATGGGTTCAATGGCATTGCGTCTAAGCCTAAGGGCGAGATTGAACTAAAAGTGAAAATTTGTGACGAGTACTTCTTGAATACTACTCTTTGTATTGTGGATGTTGACTCGCCGTATGCTGCAATTCTGGGGAGACCATGGCTCCACAGTTTAAAAGGAGTTCCTTCTACTTATCATCAGCGTCTAAGGTTCCCCACACCATTTGGAGTCGCCGAGTATGTTGGAGATTTGTCAGTAGCCAGGGCGTGCAATTCAGCAGACGTGCAAATGCGAGAAAATCGAAAGGTGAAATTGGCGGAGAAAAAGAAGCTCGGCAAGGAAGCGATTAAGGAGCAAGAAATTCTGGACTTTATCGCCAACCCAATTACATATGTACATTCCACAAACTCGGTAGAAGATTCGGCGAAGTCCGGGGACAAAACCTTATAGCAATTAAAGGAACCATCGCCGATGGGAGAACCAGAATTACATTTCACGGCGGTGGAACCTACTAAGGATGTTAATATTGGCGATGAGCAGGAGCCAAAGATGGTAAAGATTGGTACACTGTTAACTGAAGATGAATCGGCGAAATTACTGGCATTACTCAAGGAGTATGTAGATGTCTTTGCTTGGGGCATGAATGAGATGCCAGGGATTGATCCGGCGATAGCATGTCATAAGCTTGATATTGATCCAAAGGTCAGACCATTCAAGCAAAGAATAAGGAAATTGGCCCCCGCTTATAAAGAGGCTGTAGAGGCAGAAATTGACAAAATGAGGGCATCTGGTATAATAAGACCAGTGCAATATCCACAATGGATAGCCAACATGGTTGTGGTACCAAAGAAGAACAAGGGAGTAAGGATCTGCATTGATTTCAGTGACCTTAACAGAGCTTGTCCCAAGAATAGTTTCCCATTGCCGAGTATTGACCAGACTGTGGATGCTACATCAGGTCACGAGTTGCTATCATTTATGGATGGTTATTCAGGGTATAACCAAATATCTTTGGCGGAGGAAGATCAGAAGCATACAGCTTTCTTCTCCACTAAAGGGTTATTTTGTTACACTCGGATGCCATTTGGGTTGAAGAATGCCGGCGCTACTTATCAAGAGATGGCACAGAAGATGTTTGAGAAATGGATTGGGAAGACGATGGAAGTCTATGTCGACGATATGCTCGTCAAGAGTAAGAAGAAACAAACTCATGTGGAAGACCTAAGAGAAATATTTAACCATATGCGTGTTACTAAGCTCAAGATCAACCCAGCAAAATGTGTTTTCGGCGTGACCTCAGGAAAATTCTTGGGATATGTCGTCACAAAGAAGGGAGTGGAAGCTGATCAAGCCAAGGTTAAAGCAATCATAGAGATGCCCTCGCCGGTCACTGTAAAGGATGTTATGCGACTTAATGGGACTTTGGCGTCTCTCAACAGATTCATCTCCAGATTCTCCGATAAGTGCAAGCTGTTTTTCCAGACATTGAAGAAGGGAGAAAAGTTCAACTGGACTGAGGCACATGAAGCTGCATTTCAGGGTATTAAAAAGTATCTCGCTACTCTCCCATCAATTCAGCCACCTGAGCACGGCGAAGAACTCAGAGTATATCTCGCCGCTACACCGTTTGCCATAAGCGCAGTACTTGTAAGAACTAAAGGTGGAGAAACACCTATATACTATATCAGTAGGACGTTGCAAGGAGCAGAGAAGAATTATACCAAAATAGAGCAGTTGATTCTGGCTTTAGTTTTCGCTTCTCAGCGATTACGCCCATATTTTCATGCCCATCCCATTGTGGTCCTCACAAAAACTCCAATAGAGTCTATCTTGCATAGCTCTCAGCGAGTGGGACGCATCGCCAAGTGGAATCAGCAGATTGAACAATTCGGCGTCCAATATGAAATACGCACAGCTCAGCGGTCTCAAGTTATAGCAGATTTCCTCGCCGACTTCCCAATAGATGAAGAAGAAGAGATTGAAGAAATCCCATCCTCATTGGATGAGCAAGAGCATGAAGTTCCAGATTTATTGAAATGCAGGCCTGATGGATGGGAAGTTTATGTAGATGGTTCGTCGAATAAAGAAGGAAACGGAATTGGAATTGTTCTCATCTCGCCGAAAGGTGCCAGGATAATGCACTCGCTAAGGCTAGAATTCCCGGCGACTAATAATGAGGCAGAATACGAAGCAGTCATTCATGCAATGCGGATACTCATAGAAATGAAAATTAGCAATGTTAGATTGACAAGTGACTCCCAGCTGGTGGTTCGACAAATATCTGGACGATACCAGACAGCAGACCCATCTATGCAGAAGTACCTGAAACTTGCTAGGGAGTATGCCCAGAGGATCGCAGGTATCAAGTTTCGCCACATCTGCAGAAAAGATAATAGGCACGCCGATGCATTGGCATTTGTCTCCTCAATGATGACGGACCCAGATGTTCCTTCAATAGCTATTGAAAGGGTAATGCAACCATCAGTAACAGCACCAAGGCAATGGGAAGTACTAACAGCAAGTGTCGAAGAATCAGCAGAAACAGATTGGAGATCGCCGATACGGTACTATTTGGATCACTTAACCTTACCAGGAAATCAAATTTTGGCTCATCAGATCATCAGTCGCTCGGCGAACTATGAACTCCGAGATGGAATCTTATATCGCCGGTCATTCTCTGGGCCACTTCTGCGGTGTGTTTCAAGAGAGGAAGGTAATAAATTATTAAAGGAGATTCATGAAGGAGACTGCGGAAATCATGGTGGCCAAAGAGCTCTAGCTTTGAAGGTCAGAATGCAAGGATATTATTGGCCTTGGATGAATAGGGACGCAAAAGAATATGTTCAGCGATGCAAGCCATGCCAGCTGTATGGAAGAAGAATTAAAGCGCCAGCAACATCTTTAAACTCAGTGCTTAGCCCTTGGCCATTTGCCAAGTGGGGTATTGACATTATTGGTCCACTAACTACAGGCTCTGGACAACGGAAGTACATTATTGTGGCGACAGACTATTTCACCAAGTGGTGTGAAGCTAAAGCTATCAGGAAGAAAACAGGACAAGAAGTGTTCACATTCATCTGGGAAAACATATTTTGCAGATTTGGTGTACCAGCGGAGATATGTACCGATAATGGGAAAGAACTGGTCGGCGACAACATAAGAAGGTTACTCGCCCATTACAATGTCAAATTGGGAAAGTCAACTCCCTTATATCCTCAGAGCAATGGCCAAGCAGAGGCCACCAATAAGACTATTGGAATGGGACTGAAGAAAAGATTGGAAAAGCACAAAAAGGCATGGTGTGAGCATTTACACAATGTCTTGTGGTCATATAGAACTACGGTTCGAGAAGCAACTGGGGCATCTCCTTTCTTACTCACTTTCGGCGCCGAGGCAGTGCTCCCATCTGAAGTAATTCTGCCCACTACAAAGCATGAGGCATGGGAAAAGAATCTGAATACAGATCTAATCCTAGCTAAGCTAGATGACTTAGAAGAACAGCGATTGATCGCCCTTACTCACATGGAGAATTACCATCGGCGACTAGCAAGAGAATATAATAAGCGAGTGATTCCCAGAGAGTACTCACCCGGCGAGCTGGTGCTCCGAGAAGTTCCCCCATCTCAACGAGAAGGGTGCAGGAAGTTAGAGCCTGTGTGGGATGGCCCTTATGTCGTCAAAAGAGTGGCTGGACCAGGAGCGTATATACTAATTGATGAACATGGCGTACAACTTGAACACCCTTGGAACGCCAGGTTCCTTAAGAAGTACTATCCTTGAGGGATACCATGTAAAATCCGAAGTCTTGGGCGGGCATAATACCCAAGAAATCTTATTAGCTTGTGTAAAATAGCAGCAAATAAGATCCGGGGACGTAGGTTTGCTATCATGCGCCGAACCCCGTTAACAAATCATCGAGTCATTTGCACTTTCACTCACTGAGTAATCTAACTCCAGTGATAGATAGAATTCTAAAGCTCCAAGAGCAAAACAGCTGAGGCAAAATACTCAGTCGTCGGCTATAAAAGCCCAATGCAGAGGCACAAATGCCCAAGGCAAAAAATGCCATACAAAACCCTGATCAGGTACTAAGGCCAAGTGCCATCTTTAAAAGCAAAACGCCCAAATCATTAAATTAACTAAGAGCCAAGATCTCTTATGCAGAAGACTTACTTCCATCGAGTGAAAGCCCTTATCGTAACTGTTAGTCCGACCCAGGCTAGTTGTAAGGCCAGCCGTGTTACTTGTTGATCTGTAAGTGTTTGTAAGGAAATAAGGTCCCCTTTTGCTGTAGCATCACATTGGCGGTTCCGCTGGTGTGCTAATCCGTCTAAGCCATAGCATCACTCCTGGCGGAGTGTATTGAAGTCTATGAGGGCAACCCATTCTACTTATATTAGATCGCCGACGGGCACAAGTAATGGTTACGGCTGGGTTCTACCCTGTTGCTCTGGGAAATTGTTAGTTCAATTTATAAGATATTGTTGGCGGTAACGAGGGCCAGGGCTTCACTCCTTGGAAAGATAGCTCTTGCAAAACAAGATGAAAATGAGCAAATATGCTTCTAAGTATGCACAGGGAAAATTGCATATGGGAAACAGATGTCAGTAGACATAAAAACAAGCATCCATATATCAAGGATAACAAGAAAATGGTTCATTAAAAGAAAACCTACTAAAACAACACTCAAAAGGAAACAGTCAACTACAAGAAGACCAGAGGTAATAAGAAGAATGCAAAAACTAAAGGAAACAACAATCTATCTACCCCAGCATCTAGAAAGAAGAAGTAAAGTTACTCTAACACCTAGGATCTGCAAAAGGACTCTTGGGAGTAGAGGGCTTGTCCTGATCATGGTCGCCAAGAAGATCGGCGCCTATGTCGCCTGTCCCGCTATCATCAGGATGACAAACATTTTCAACAGTTCCAGCAACATTTTCAACAGTTCCAGCAACATTAGGCTCGCCAAGATTTCCCGTGCCTTGCCCGCCGAGCTCTCCAGTGTTCTGCTCGTCAACCTCAATAACTACCTCTGCGCTTTGCTCGGCAACTGGTTGACTAGCATTAACAGTCGCCGTTCCTGAAGCCTGCCATCCAACCTTTCCAGCAAAAACAACAAGGGATAGATTTTGTCCCTTAGGAATTGCATTTTCAGCTTCATCTTCTGAGCTTTCTTCCTCAGACCACTGCTCCTCTTCCTCCTCTTCTTCATTTTCTTCCTCAGCCTCTTCTTCATTTTCTTCTGCAACCAGCACCTCTTTGCCCTTGGCACTTGCCTTCTCTTTCTCGGCGAGTTGTTCTGGAGTGAGACGTCTGTAGGCCGAGGGAATCTCCACATTAAGCGAGGGCAGGAATTTGTAAGCAAAATCCTGGGCTCCGACGAAGGCAGCTTTGACAACATCAGCTTTGTGACGCTTCTCCCAGTATTGTGCATCGTCCTTGACCTCGGCGAGCTCAATCTCGAGACCATCTCGGGCACTCTCCAACTCTTGAATCTTACCAGCACAAGAGGCATGGTCAAGAAGTTGCTTGTTCAGGTCAGCAAGTCGGCCAGCACAGGAATCATGCTCTTTGAGCTTCTCAGACAGCTCCTCTATCTTGCTGGGGCAAGACTTGTGCTCCTTAAGTTGATCAGAAAGGTCTTGGACCTTTTTCTCCAGTTCATGGCAACCTTTGATGACTTCCTCATTCTGGACTGCTTCGTTTCTTAGCCTCTGAATGGTTGCTGAGGCAGAAAGAATGATATGATGAGAAAAATGGAATATAAACATAAGCATGATAAACGTGAGCAAATCCTACGAAAGCTACCTTCTAGGCTGCGGACATGATCTCGCATACCCTCTTGTGCTTCCCTAAACTGAGTCATATGAAACTCGAAGTTTTCGTTAGCACACGGACCTAACATTTGTTCTATTCGGCGATGTTGGTCAGAGCATTGTTGATATAACTCAATTGCCAAGGTTTCCTGTCTCGCCGCTGAATCTTTCCAACGTCGAATTTGAAACTCGGCGAGTTCTTTTTCGGTAGTCAAGCTAATAATCTGAGAAGCTAACTTGTCAGCCCTGGATTTCTCTTCTTTCCAAAGAAAGGAAGCTCGCTTATGACTTGTCTCGGCCTCTACCTTGGCAGCTTGAGCTAGTTCTTCTCGGCGGAGTGCCTCATCTCGTTGGCTAATCATTTGGCCTAATTCGGAGCGAGCAGCTTGATAAGTATTACAGAGATTTCTTATAATATCAACGTCCTGATCCAACTCTCGGCGACACCATTTAATGTCCTTTTGGAAGGCGAATAGTTGACTACACTGCTTAAGGTTGCTAGTACTAAGTCTCTCGATTTCAGAATCAGCTCGCCTAAGCCTATCGTCATCAAAGGAATGGCAACTTTGGAGGGCAGGAAATCTAAGGGTCGGCGAAAGAAGCGAAACAAAGAAGAATAACACAAGCAACAAAAAGACATGGAGAAACTTACCCTGTTGAGTAGTGACTGTTAGGCTCCTGTCTCGAGTCTCCTTCTTTAACCTTTCAACCTCTTGACCACGCACTGTGGCCTCATGTTTCAGTTGGCTGACTTGATTCCTAAGGTTAATATTCTGACGACCAAGTCCTTCAAGGGCCGAGCCAACGCTCAAGCAGTGGTGAAAGTGCTAAGGAACACATGCAGTAAGCATAAGTCTCAAAGGATGGCAAAAGCTAGTCATAATACAATTCACAAAAATACTCACCATGTTGAACAGATTGAAATGTTCCTGATAAGGAATGACCTCGGCGGCTGTATGAAACTTGGGGTGATGCACAAACCCAGGGCGACTATACTGAGCCAAGGTCTCATAGTACTCATGGTCTGTGCAGTCATCCGCCAAAAGACTCGGCGAGCATGTTGGGAGCAGTCACTTGCAGACATCCAGGTCCCTTCTCAGGCTGAGGAACAAGAGGATGCCGAGGCATCCTGTCAAGAACAACTAGGCCAGCGAGATGTGGCTCAAGTACTGAAGCAGAAGGAGTATGTTGAACAGATGGGATCTGCGGATGCTCCGAGGAAGAAGAGGGCACGGAAGTATCTCGACCGCCAGAAATGTTGAGCTGATCCAGATCCATATCGAGATGATCATTAGTCTTGGGATATGTCTCCGAGTCAAGATGCATGTCTCCTGTATTTTCAGTAGCAGGAGGATCAGTGGAACCATTCTTGGCAGATTGCTCGGTGAGAGCATTAGAGTTATCCACCAAAGGCTGATCGACGAGCATGCTGGAGTGGTCGCCGACAAGCTCTGGATTTTCCTGAATAGGAATAGTTTCCTTGACAGGAGAAGAAGGAACTGATGGAGGAGGCAGATTCGTAGCAGCTAATTGGCGAAGTTCTTCATCCTCTTCGGCGGGAGACGGCCTAGATTTCTTGGGGCGCTGCAAATTGAATATCATCAAAGATACATCTATCAGATCTCGGAACAAGCAGAGGCAAATATAGATATATATTTTAAAAATATATTGGCACATATTTTTAAAATAAGTTTAAGTAAAATGCTTGTTTCAAGATCTTCAGTTGGATCTTTGCCAACACCAAAGTAACTCTAGCAAGAACATAGATATATATTTACCTGAGAGACACCAGCGGCAGTAGTATCTTCTCGCCCCCTCTTTTTCCCAGCAGCAGCATCAGCCGAAAGTTTGATGTAGCCTTTATCCTCCGTCCTGAGGAATTTGCCATTCTCATCCTTGGCATATTTATCAGCATCAGGCCAGACTACGTTCCAGAAAGTATGCTTGGCAAGAGAGGCATGCTCAGGCAAAAAAGATTCTCGGATCTTGGTCTTGTCATCATCTTCCCAGCCGAGTAACCAAGGACCGTCAACGAGACAGGGAAGATTGGAGAAGTCGCCCTCAGAGCTGTGACGAACGGATGGTTTGTCCTTAGTACTTGTGATCTCGACGTCGGCGAGTAACAAGTCTGCAGCCTTTATCTTTGGGGCAAATCTAATAGCCCAGGGATCGGTTTTTCTGTTGCAAGAAGCCACAGAATATTGTTCAAGAAATTTTTCCACAGTAAACTCCTCAGGTTTGTGAGCCTTCAGGTCGGCGAGTGAGGGATAGTTTGTTTTGCTCTCTCGGCGCAGGCTCCATTCAGTCATCACTCGGATAGCATTACCCGTTAGTTGGAAGGGACTTCTGTTAATCGCCGCAAGAAGATCGACGATAAAAGTGTTGTTTGGATTGTACAGAGGGAAAGTTAGCCCAGCTTTTAGTTGACCAAAAGCAACAGCAGCCCAAGTATTGCTTGTCTCGGATCGAAGAAGATCGTCGACGGATAATAGATCAGATGCTTTCTGTGTCTCAGGGAGAGAATGGATCTTGGGATTAAGAAATTCTACCTTGTAATGAGCACAGTAGCCAGGCCAATTAGTTTTCCAGTTTGGCACCTTGGGGTCAGAAGACTTTGTTTTGCTAGCTGTGCTCTTAGACTTGGAGGGTTTTGGAGCCATTAAAGCAGCTTAAAGATTGCCGGAGAAGATGAAGATTGGTGGTTTCAGGTGGTGGTTAGCCGGAAAAGATGAAGAATGGTGGTTGTTGGTGACGGAAAGTGGAGAAAAAGGGATCTGAAGCAGGAGTCAGTGTAAAGAGAAGAGGAAATCGTTGTGAAGCAAAGGAAAAGAAAGAAGAAACAGCAGAAAAGAAAATCTTAAGATGGAGAGGGAAAAGAAAGAAGATGAAAGTTTTGAATGCAGCAGCAGAAAGATTAGGGTTTTGAGAAAAAACTCGTAAAGAAGAAAGCAGGTGTGGAGCCGAGTATTTATATGAGTTTAGAGAAGAGTAACCGGCGATAACGGTTATGCGTTATGGTGGAGTAATGGAAGTAATGGGCGAAAACGGTTACCAGTCGTAAAGTGAAGCTACGCATGGAAGACACGTGGAGTAACTGATGCATGCTAGTGGACGTGTGGCGTAAAAAAAGGCTAGTGGTGAACGTGGGGCGGTATTTTCGACGAGTATTATGGTTTCATCCCCGGCGACTGAAGTCTTAGGAGATGAAAGAGGCAAAATGTAAGGGTAGAAAATACCTATCCGATATAAAAGCATCATAGAGGGGCTGTTGTATAAAAGGATGCAGCCGAGATGTCCTGGATCAACGAGTAGCGAAGGCGGGCGATATAAGAATGAGCGAGTATGGTGCCAACGAATAGGGTATCAGCGAATAAGGTGCCAGCGAGTGAAAGACCTGTCGCCAATTGTTAGGTGATAGTTAGGTGATAATTAGGTGGGCATTTAAGAGAAGTCAGAACGGATATATTGTCAGGTTGACTGGTTGACTCAGTGGGGGATGCGTCAGCAACCTTATCTCCAAGAAGATTCTCTCGTTAATGTCTACTAAGTACGAAACAAGCTCGCCGAGATATAGGTGTCGGCGAGTCATGACAAATAGTGTCAGTCTAACTTTGTTTGTATTAGCTGTTTACCACTATGTAAAAGGCCTATAAATAGCCAACTAACCCACAGAGAAAGGGGTTGGACACATTTGGGATTGGTCTGGAGAGAGGAAAAGTATCCTACTTGCTCTCTACAGCCCAAGACTAAAGTTAGGGTTCTTGCTTAAGGAACAAAACATAAAGATTAGCAAGGTAATGGAGAGTTGTAATCATACTTATAATAGTGGAATCCTTGGATGTAGTCCTTTCTTATGGGCGAACCAAGTAAATCAGCTTGTCAAGTATCTCTAACTCTATCCCCTTTATATTTCTTATGACATTGGTATAGATGTATGATTTAGGAATGATTGTGTGTATGTTGATGTATCATATGTGGGTGTACTGTGTAAGATCTAACCATCTGGAGTTTACACAGTTACATTTTGGCGCTGGAAAAGGTTTTGAACTTGTGTTTCCTTGATTTGTTGGTATGATTTGT
>JAJJMA010039465.1:0-10650 GCA_023529015.1 Papaver nudicaule
CCTTCAGCCATTTACCATTGATGACAGTCCCCTCTGCTTTTCCATCCACGGTGACTATCTTGTAATATCCGCTCGCAGACGCCTTTGAGATAACATAAGGCCCTTCCCAATTTGGAGCGAATTTTGATGCCGTGGCGTCTTGTTGGACGTACTTCGCCGTTTTCAGCACTAGGTCTCCTACTTGAAAAGTTCTCGGTTTCACTGCTTTGTTGTAAGCCCGGGAAAGCCTCTTTCGGTACATCTCTGTGTGTCTTTCAGCCTTGGTCCGTCTCGAATCTAGGGAGTCTAGCTCTGCTATCCTTGAATCGGCTATTTCAGCTTCATCCCAATGGACGCCACTTGCCGCTGCAATACGGGCAGATGGTACCTTGATTTCTGCTGGCAATATGGCGTCGGCGCCGTAGACGAGTGAGTAGGGTGAAGTTCCAGTGGAGCTCCGCGGGGAGATTCTGTACGCCCATAACGCCATAGGCAGTTCTTCGTGCCACGACCTTGGGTTATCGTGTATGGTTCTGCTGATTATCCGAATTAACGTCTTGTTGGTACTCTCTGCCTGTCCGTTCCCTTGGGGGTAGTATGGTGTCGAGCAGATGTGTTGGATCTCGTACCTTCGAAGTAATTTCGCCACGTCTTTGTTGACCAACGGTGTCCCATTGTCTGTGACAATGTGCTTAGGGATCCCGAACCTACAGATGATGTGCTCCTTGATAAATGCCGCGATGGTGACACCGTTCGTGCTCTTCAAAGGTATCGCTTCCACCCATTTGCTGAAGTACTCCGTTGCAGTGATGATATATTCCTGGTTTTTCGAGGAAGGGGGGTTGATCTTTCCGATAAGGTCGAGTCCCCAGCTGTAAAATGGCCAGGGGCTACTGACGGATCGAAGTGGTAAGCATGGGGTGTGGATAAGGTTCCCGTGCGTCTGACACTTGTGACATTTTTGTACGAAGGAAGCTGCATCGTCTTCCATGGTTGGCCAGTAGTACCTTTCGTGGACTTGTAGGAATAGCTTCCTCTTCCCTTGATGTTCGGCTTCGTGCATTTCTCTCAGCACCGTGGGGATCTCCTCGCCTGAGAGGCAACAAAGCAAACCTCCTCCGTAACTTTTACGATATAGCACTCCTTCGTGGCAGAGGAATCTCCTGGACCTTTTGATCAGACGGCTAGCCACGTGTCGATCCTCCGGTAAAATCCCATCGCTGAGGTACTTGATGAAGGGCTCCCTCCAATCCTCAGAAGGTTGGCATGTCAGAGCCTCGGGTTGATGAGGGGGAGTCTGGCAGTTGGAGCAATCCTCTTGCAACGCCCGAGATTGTTCTTCCATTGTTGGCCAGTAGTAGCCGAGCTTTTGGAGTCGTCTATACAGGGTCACGACAAGAGTTTGTCCACAGACCTCATTGTGGATGCGTTCGAGTTGTTCTCGCACTTCGAGTCCTCCTAGGCATCTTGATAATGATCCGTCTGGGTTTCTGTGATATAGTACTCCATGGAAAAGAAAGAAGTGTTTCAACTCTCTTATACCGAGTTTTCTTGTGGAGGTATGATTACCTAGATCTTCGATAATGGGCGTCCGCCAATCGTTGTCGGGTATGAGCTCGCCCTCTGTCAGCCAAGTCGAGGGGGCGGTGCGTCTCCGTACCGTTACGATCTCTTCATCTCCCTTAAATTGGAGTTTGGATGCCAGGGTCGCCAGACAGTCCGCGTGTCTGTTGTTGGTTCGTCCAGTATGCATTATGGTGGCGTCGGCGAAGTGATTCAACAGTCTTTGGGCCTCGGCTCTATGAGGGGCGAGTGTGATTTCCTTGAGAGAGTAGACTCCGTTCATTTGGTTTACTAGTAACTTGGAATCACCTCTAATTTCGAGATGCGCAGCGCCGGCTTGTTTGGCTAGCGATAATCCTAAGAGAAAGGCCTCGTATTCCGCTGAGTTGTTCGTACACTTGAAATCCAATTTAAAGGAATGGGAGAACACTTCGCCTGTTGGTGACACCAAAACGATGCCCGCTCCTCCAGTGTTGTCGCTCGGGGTAGCAGATCCGTCAAAGTATAAGAGCCATGTATCCGCATCCGTTAGTGTTATTTCTGGGAATTCGCCCGGCACTTCTTCGTGTAGAGTCGTTGAGTCTTCCCCTGGGAAGGCAGCGAGGAGGTCGGCCACTGCTTGTCCCTTAATGGCCTTCGGGGATACACAAGCTATATCAAACTCAGACATCTGCAACAACCATTTCGCTGGTCTCCCTATCAAGGCAGGCTTCGACAGGAGATACTTGATAGGGTCCGCCTTTGCCATCAGGATTATTGGGTTGGAAAGAAGGTAGTGTCGAAGCTTCTGGACCGCGAAGATCAAGGATAGGCAGGCTTTCTCGGCCTTGGGGTATCGGAGTTCTGCGTCTTTCAGGGTGCGGCTGATGTAATACACCGGACATTCGACCCCTCCTTCGTCTTCTTGCGCCAGAATTGCTCCAATTGCGACGTCACTTGAGGCGGTGTAGAGGAGTAGTGGTTTTGCAGGTGTGGGCGATTTCATTACTGCAGGCGACAGGAGTAGTTGTTGTATCTTCTGGAACGCCTCTTGTTGAACAGACGTCCAGGTGAACGGAGTGTCTTTCTTCAACAAGGGAGTGAACGGCGCCACGAATTGAGCAAGTCCCGGGATGAAGCGTCGAATATAAGAAACTTTCCCCATGAAACTCTTTAGTTCTCTCACCGTCCGAGGTGGAGGCATGGTGGTGATGGCTTGGGTTTTGGACGGGTCGACCTCGATTCCTTGTTTGGTTACTTGAAAGCCGAGAAAAATTCCCGAGGAGACTCCGAAGGCACATTTTAGAGGATTCATCTTTAGTTTGTACTCCCGACACCTCTCGAACACACGCCGTAATACCTCTGCATGTGACGCCCTCGTTCTGGACTTAACAACCACATCGTCCACATAGTCTTCGACTTTTTTGTGCATCATGTCGTGGAAGATGGCTGTCATCGCTCGCTGGTAGGTAGCTCCTGCGTTCTTTAGACCAAAGGGCATGACCGTGTAGTAAAAATTCCCGAGGGGTGTTCGGAATGCAGTCCTCGGGGCGTCGTGTTCATACATCTTTATTTGGTTATATCCACTGTACCCGTCCATGAAGGAGAACATAGCGTGTCCACTGGTGGCGTCCACGAGCATATCGATATTCGGAAGCGGGAAATCATCCTTCAGGCAGCACTTGTTTAGGTCTCTAAAGTCAACACAACAACGTATTTGGCCGTTTTTCTTCTTAACGGGTACCACATTTGCCAGCCAAGTGGTGTGTTGGATAGGTTTGATAAATCCTGCCGCCAGCAGCTTCTGTATTTCGGCCTTTATCTGTTCCTCCACATCGTGCCTGAAATTTCTTGGTTGTTGTTTGACTGGTCTGGAACCAGGGATGATGGACAAGTGATGCGTCACCAGCTTTTCGTCGAGTCCCGGCATCTCCTCGTAGGTCCAAGCAAACGTGTCTTGGTATTCCCTTAGTAGGTCTACGAACTCGGCTCGTTCCTCGGGGGATAATGTTGAGCTGATGAAGATGGGTCTGGGTGAATCTTCCGTCCCGACGTTTATAGTTTCGAGTGTGTCTGATGTAGAGTCTGTCCCATCTTGCAGTTGTGGGGGTGCATCTTGGACTTCGTCTTCTACTGGTTGCTCGTTGTAGCTACATTCTCCAGGGTGGCGAGAGCTATGACTAGCCTCCCCTGTTAATTGCTATAACGGGCGTCGGAGGTAAACCACTCTTCCTTTAGCGTCCTGGGTTGTCACGAAGTTCCCGGCTCTCTTGTGAGTCGTTGTCCTGCTTTCTCCTTTTCCTTGTTTCGAGTCCCCGCCTGATCGTTGTTGTGGGCTACACCTCTCCAAGGATGTCCAACTCGGGAGTGGGGTACTGTAGACTTTGCCTTGGTGTTGGGAAGCCTCGTCTGTTGAATCTACAAACTCGGTATCGTATATTGATGAGTAAGGGGAAGGAGATGCAGTTACGCGAATAATACCTTTATTTAGGACCGCTTTCAAGCATTGGTGGTAAGTGGAAGCTACGACTTTGTTCTCGTGCAGCCAAGGCCTTCCTAGTATCATGTGGTACTCTGGCTCCTTCTCGATTACGTGGAACTTAGTCTTTGTGTGGATGGGACCGACCTTTAACTCCAAGTTGATGTGTCCATACGTACTTGTCTTGTTCCCTTCGAAGTCTTTCATCGTGATAGGGTGATAAACTACCTGCTGTTTAGGAATTTTTGCAATTCTTAGGGTCTTAAGAGAGACCACGTTGGCTGCAGCTCCGGTATCAACTAGTGCTCTCTTGAACTCCGTGCCTTTGATGTGAGCGGTTACATAGAGGGCGCGGTTGTGTCCTTCTTCAGCCAGCATGTCCTTGTCGGTAAAAGTGATGTCCTGCGCCTGCGCGTCGACCGTTAAGGACATCTCAGAAATCATAGGGAGAGTTGGAGTGAGATTTACTTCGAAAGCGATGCGGTTGAGGGCCTCGAACGTGTCGACGCGCTGTCCCTTCGAAAAGTGGAGGGTCTCGCACAGTCTTTCGATGAGGAGGGTGGCCTCCTCCTTTGAAGATTTGTCGTAGGCGGTGAAGCTCCCGGCGTGGATTGTTTCATCGAAGTGTGGTTCTTGTGCCGTCATCTCCCAGGGTAGACGTTTCTTCATGGATAACCTTCCGGGACCGAGAGAATGATCTCCCACTGTGGTCGCCAACTGTTTTTACCTGCAAAAACAAGTGTACCGTCTCTGGGTACTTTCGTAGTGCTCGGAGATCAAAGTCGAACAAGGCAAGCCTAAACCAAGGATGGCCGTTCCCACCTTGCTTCGGTCACAGAGAGGATAGAGGTTGGTCTAGGGAGGGAAACAGCGAAGAAACTTGAGATCAGATTGAAGGTGAGTTTTTGGGTGTTTGAGCTCAAGATTTCCGTCGTGAAGTCGACTAGAAATCTCCAAGGCTAGAACGAGTTTAGATTCTCAGGTGTTTTTCTCTGAGGCTCTGTGTGTTTTCTGGATATTCTCGGTGTTCTGGTTGTTCTGAACGTTCTGCCTTGGAAGATAGAGGAAGCCTCTATTTATAGTTTGAACTCACCCTGATCTCTCGACAGAGAAGGTGGACGTCATGGAAGAGTGGAGGAGTGGAGGACATGCGTTGGTTTCCGTAACTGCCTGAGTTGTGTGGAACATGCCCACTCGCGCCATCTTCTCGTAACTGCCCACTATCTCCATCAGTTTCTTTTAACTGCCGTAGACCGCCAGACCAATACCCCTAAAGTTATCCCCCCGTGTGATGTTTTGATATCTCGAGCGAGTAGTACGCGGCTATTGCGTAGTTGAGTTGAGTTGGGTTGTACGGCTGATTATCGTGACCAACATGGTGTGATGTCGAGTGGTCTTGGTCCTTGACCAAGGCCACAAGTGCTTAATTGCGTTTGGCACTAGTTATGGCGGCGCCATGACCCGTGGCGCCCCAGCCTTGGCCCTTGGCCAATGTTAGATAGAAAACACGCCTTTGGCGTTGGTTATGGTGGCGCCATGGCTCATGGCGCCACGGCCTTGGCCCTTGGCCAAGAATACGCTTTTGGCGCTTGTCGTGATGACGCCATGGCTCATGGCGCCACGGCCTTGGCCCTTGGCCAAGGTCATCCTGTTGTGGCGCCATGAATGATGGCGCCGTGGGTTTTGGCCTTTGGCCTGTTTTAGGACGCGCCTTTGGCGCTAAACGTGGAGGCGCCATGGTTCATGGCGCCACGGCCTTGGCCTTTGGCCAAGGCCACTTTGTTGTGGCGCCATGCATTGTGGTGCCACGTTTTTCTGTTTTGGCCAATGCCAGTTTATTGTGGCGCCTTGGAATATGGCGCCACGGCCTTGGCTCGTGGCCAAGGCCCAGCCTGCTTTCGGCCATTCTTCGTTATGGCCTTGGCCCTTGGCCAAGGCCAAGTAAACTTGCGGCGCCTTGTGTCATGGCTTTGGCCTCTTAGCCAAGGCTGCTTTCTCGTGAATCCATGGTTTTTTATGGTTTGTGGTGCCATGCTATGTGGCATTCATGGCTTTGGCATCTGGCCAAGCTCGACTTTGGGCAGCCTGTGCCTTAGTCGTGGTGTGTGAGTGCTTATGCTACAACACACTTGAGGTCATGGCATGTTTATCCATGGTATGCTAGACCATCCTGAATTTGGGATTGGGTCCGCTTAGGCCTATTTAGGCTGGTGTATGCTTCTCAGAGAGCTCCGGACCGGCCTGGAGCTTCAATGTTCCGAGGTTTGCACCAAGACTCGTGTATTGAGTCGTATTAAGAGGAAATCCACGAGGATGCGTCTCTGTTTAAGAGGAAATCCACGAGGATGCGTCTCTGTTGATTCTTCACCACGTACCATTAAGTGGCCTGACTCTGGGCAGATCAATGGGTTTAATATGTTGGTGAGATCATTAGTACTGCTCTATGATATTACCCTCCCCACCGGAGTTATAAGAGAGAGCTCATAGAGAGTTTATTCATCTCAAGGAGTGGGTTGCACTCTGAGCTATAGAGATGAGCCTGAATAGGCGATTGCCTTTAATGAGGCATGTTTTCGAGAGTGTCTTGACAATCTTGTCCCTCTCTCATTTTTCACCATCTACAACGACCAAACTCCATAGAGTGGAGATCCATAATCCATATGACCGTAAAATTGCATTGATAATGAGTGTTCGATCTGTTACCTTGGGGTTCCGAAACTCCCATTCTTTTGGACTTCAGACAGAAATCAGTATCACACGGAAGGTCTTATTTCTTAGAAAAGGCACACCAGGACTATTAGACCCTTCTGCAGTACCATTAAATTGTGTGAAAGGATGGAATGGCCCACATCGCTAATATCCCTAGAATATGATTGAAATATAATATGGAAGCACTACACCATATTTGGCGAATAGCAACACTGAGTAGCAACGGTAATGCTGCCGTTGCGGAATAGCAACACTTTTGGGCCGTTGCGGAATTCCGAAACAGAAGGTTTTCTGTTGCGAATTTCCGTTGCTATTTTTTTGCGCGTGCGAAATACGCGTGCGGCCATCAACACCTCCCAACACTTTCTATTATGTTTATGCCCAAACCAGCTATGCCTGAGTATTTTTTCACCCCGAGATGTGAAGTGTGCTAAAAATGTGTGTGCCTATCCCTTTACCCTAAGTGTCGATCTAACCAAAGTCTTTTTCATTTTCCATTTTACTTTCTTTTTCAGAGAAGCTGCGGGAGAAAAAAATTAGGTTCTTCATCTCTGTGAAACCCTAAAACTCTTCTTCTCTGTGATTCTCTTCATCTTCTTCTTCGATCTGCTAAATTCGGTTGTTGATCTACTTTTCTGATGTAGGTTGTTGCACAGAAACTCAAGGAATCAGAAATCACGGAGCAGGATTCTCTTCTACTGCTAAAATTTCAAGCTAATTCCTCAGAAATGAAGTTTTTAATCTCGTTGTTTTTAGATAAGAAATGGAATCGGTCTAGTGATTGCAGTTTTCTATTGCGATTTCTGAATCGGAATTTTGTTTTCTTCAGATCTAATTTGGTTTTGGTTTATGTATGAAGAATTTCTCCATTTGATTCTCAGATCTACGATTTTAGATAGGTTTCCAGTTCAAATTGTTTGTTTAGAAGATATTTGTTTAAGGACATAAGCCATTTTTGAAATTTTGATTTGAATCGGCATGAACAGACGAGAAACCTGCTTCGGATTGCGATATTCAACATCAGCTACACCAGAGGTCTTTTCCCAGAGAATTATTCCAATGATAAATCAGTTCCTGCGTTACTGGCATTTGTTGCAGAGATGAAGATCAAGAAACTCATGCCTCTAGATGCTGAATCCAGAAGACTTATTGATTGGATGGAGAAAGGTATAACGATCTCACTTACTGATATATACAAATACCTTGATTGCAAAACAAGATTACCTAATTTTTGTGTTTTCAGGTGATTATGATGCATTACAGAAGAAGTACCTTAAAACACTTTTGTTCTGCATTTCTGAAGCTGTTGAGTTCTGAATCGAGAGGATTATGCGTGGGATTCAAGGTGCTCTCATTGTTGCCTCCACTCTTCAGATAGTGTTGGGGTTCAGTGGCCTTTGGCGCAATGTCGCAAGGTTTGTTTGAAATTTCGAGTAATTTGGCCAAGTTACTTTGGGTTGCATGGGTTTCTGAGAAATATTGGTCCTTCAACAATTTGTTTGATCAAGGCATTTGAACGTTTTAAAGCCTTCATGTTTCTTGTCGAATCAAATATTCTCACAGGTAACACTATCCTATCCATTACTGTATCCTAACTTTCAAAAATTCTCTTGTCGAATCAAATATATGGGATTGTGGGCTTTATCTGAGTTGTGGTGTATTTAAGTAGAATGCCATCTTGCCCTCAAATAAATCAATTGAGACCACTTTGAAATGATTGTTTGCAGTATCTACCCCATATCATTCACTCAGACAGGCACGTCTTTGACCGATTCGCTGTTCTATTTTCGGTGACGATAATATGGATTTATGCTCACCTTCTTACTGTTGGTGGAGCCTATAAACACGCTGCTCCAACGACTTAATTGAGCTGTCGTACTGATAAAGCTGGACTTGTGGGTGGTGCTCCCTGGTAAGGGGTTTCTCTTTCTTATCACATGCTCATTTCTGCAGCTCTCTAGATCCTAATAGTTACTGTTTTTGGAAGCCATAGCATCATGTGATCCTCATATCACCGTGCTTTCTTATGAATGCCACTGTTTGCTAATTTGAGCAAGAGATATCTTGTAATTGCAGCTATATAACCTAGTCTACTGTTGTTTCCTAATGATAGGAGAGTTCAATATACAGTAAGAAGCATAACTGATAAGGATAAAGAGGATTCTTATAGTTGAGTTGTTCGATTTGAATCTGTGCAGGATACGGATTCCATATCCATTTCAATTTGGTGCACCTACATTTAACGCAGGCGAGGCCTTCGCCATGATGGCTGCTTCATTTGTTGCTCTCGTAGAGGTTAGTTTTGCTCTTCTTATGTATTCTTATCACGGATATCAGAATCCAGATGCTCCGAGTTATATTTTAAAGCACTTCTCTTAATTGGATATTTAAGAGTCGCATAAAGTATACTGAATATAGAGAATCTTATCCTTATAAATATATTTTATGATAAATTGCAGTCCACTGGAACCTACATCGCAGTCTCAAGGTATTCGAGCGCAACTCCTTTGCCACTTTCTGTTCTCAGCTGTGGTGTTGGTTGGCAGGTAATGTAACAAGAAATAAAGGTTTCTTACTGCAGGATAATATATCTGAGTTCAGTTATCATTGCTCTATGCACTATGCATCAGTCTTTATCCCTGTCACACTTGTTGATTACTCTCTAATGAAGCCGGTTGTGATTATGCTTTTGTCCCTTATTAATCGAATACCCAGGGCACATAGCTTATTCCTTGCTTGTTTTCTGGTCAATTTGAATATTAATCGTGTGTTTTTTGTCTTTCTTCCAGGGAGTTGGAATTTTATTTTCTGGATTGTTTGGCACTGTTACGGGGTCAATTGTATCTGTGTAAGTCATTTACGATCAAAGAACACTGTTTTCAGTTATCTGGATGTATGCATTTTTTTAGTTTTTTTGGCTAAGTGTAAGAACTAGTTTTTAGTTTTTTTGGCTAAGTGTAAGAACTAGTTTTTAGTTTTTTTGGCTAAGTGTAAGAACGAGAAAAGAAAACTAGAGTATGAAAATTTTTGTAAGTGTATGAATTTTTGTATGAAGTATTGATTTTGGCTAAGTATCTGAATGGTTTGAAAATATCTATCTCTATAAGGTCAAAGATTGACCAGAACTGACCAGGTCAAAGTCTGACCGAGCTTGTTTGACCAGGTCAAAGTCAAGCTTGGTCTCCTTTGACCTGGTCTTTTTTTTTTACTGGTAAAAATTTAGAAACGGCAGCGGGCCGTTGCTAGTCTAAATATCCGAAACGGTAAATCGGCCGTTGCTGATTAAAATTAGAAACGGATAAAAGGTCGTTGCGGGAAAAATTAAGCAACGGAAAAAAGGCCGTTGCGGGCAAAATCTAGCAACGGCCGAACTGCTCCGTTGCTAGATCCGTTGCTAACCGAGAGACGCAACGGCAACATTACCGTTGCTAAAATTCGTCACACCATGAATCGCAACGCCCGGCCCCCGTTGCCCACAGTTTTAGCAACAGATGAGCACCGTTGCTACCCCCCAAATATGGTGTAGTGAAGGGCCACTCGACTCATTGCCAATTGGTTTGAGTTGGATGCCCGCAGACTTGACTAGACTTGACTGAATTTAGCATGGTATCTGAGCCAGGGGTGGAGGTACCCATGAAGCTGACATGTAGGTGCACGTGTAGGCCGAACGATTGGCCTTACACGTGAAGAGGCGTGTGAAAGGATGGAATGTCCCACATCGCTAATATCCCTAGAATATGATTGAAATATAATATGGAAGGTCCACTCCACTCATTGCCAATTGGTTTTGAGTTGGATGCCCGCAGACTTGACTAGACTTGACTGAATTTAACATGGTATCAGAGCGGGTGTTTCGGTGGTGTGTGGTAGCCCGTTAACGGATTTATTGACCCAGTTATGGTATTGTTGGACCCAGAAAGGGTACCATTTATTTGAAATTT
>JAJJMA010039471.1:0-11642 GCA_023529015.1 Papaver nudicaule
TTACCCTTCACTATTTAAAATTAATATTTCTAATACAAAAATTTAAAACTTTAAATTTATTTTCATTTCTTTCAAAATAGATCAAAAGATTAATTTTTATTTTTTTTTTTGAAATCATTTTTGTTGTTCGTGTTCTTCGTTTTTCAAAAACCCAAAACAATAATCGGTGAATGTTGAGTTAAACATCCACCGATTATTGTTCAAGTTACAACAATCGGTGGATGTTGAGCTAAACATCCACCGATTATTGTTCGTGTTCTTCATTTCCCAAAAAACCAAAACAACAATCGGTGGATGTTTAGCTCAACATCCACCGATTATTGTAATAATTGGTTTTTAACGATTGTTGCTTAATTGAATCGGCTTTTAAAAGAATCCATATCAAACGATTGGGTGTTTATGTTTTCAAATTGAAAAATGAAACAAAAATCGGTGCTTAATTGAACCCGTAGCAACCTATTCTGGGAAACTAAGTTTGAAAATGTAAATGAAACTAAACCGTGAGAATCTAATCGACACTTACCCCATCCGAAAACACACGCCGCTAAAACCTAATCTTTGCCCCTTTTCTTCTTCCCCTTTCCTCTGTTCTTCACCCCCTTTCATTTCCTCCTCTTTTCCTTCAATTCTAAAGACAGCTAAACAGATCTTCTGAGTCAAAACATGGCGAAAAACAAAGATTTCCACCTTGGTATTCACTCCCAAACCATTTTCATGGTAGAACTTATTCCAATCAGAATGAAGAACAAAAGTTTTCTCCCCAACCCAACTCTTAAACACCATATCAGATTTCTGCAATTCATTGTTATATACTTTGACATCAACTCCATCTTGAAGACTCTCATCTTCCTTCAACAATGGTTTGACTGTGTCTATAATGAATCTTCTTGGTAACATCAATCTTCCTTGATTATCTTGAACATCACTTAATGTTAATTTCTTTCCAATTGAATATATCTTGCTCTTATCCGCTGCTCTTCTCACAATTTCTGCCTCCAATAATCGTTCATTCCATAAACCACCGCCATGGAACGGGTCATCCTGTTCTTCATTCTTCTCTGCCTTTCTCTTGGTCTTTTGCTTCAATTGTTCACCGCCATGAAATGGGACATCATTTTCTTCTTTTAATGCCATTTTTTGTGGAGAAAAAACATCTTTTTGTTCATACCTCAAACCAACGCCATGAAATGCCACCTTGCTCTTTCCTTTTTTTTCAGCATCATCAAGAATACAACCCACAAGCAAAATCTGAATCAAAATAATAGCATTCAAGTTTAACACCCAAACCCTCTTTGCTGCAGCTTTTTGTCTCTTTTAAATCGGCGTATTTGTGAATTCGTATACACCGATTATTCTACAAGACCAAGAACACGAATGAGAATCGGTGTATTTTTCAATGTATATGTAACGATTCTGGTTACTCAAATTCTGGGTAGATTAACTTTAATCGGTTTATGTTGCTAATGATGTGTACCGATTGTTCGAGAATCCAAACACAATCGGCTTATGTATCTATATATATATATATATATATACCGATCGTGCGTTGTTCAGATTCAAGATTTTGGTTAAAAAAATTCGGGTGATTCTCATGTTTGATTATGTTTTATAATTTTTAATCTTAGTTTAATATGATAATTAAAACTAATTAATCTTGTTTAGACTTTAATCATTTAATTAGCAACTAATTGAGAAAGGGTAAAACAATCATCTTTTATAAGGGGTTTTCCGATTTTGCTATATAACAACCGCCGGAATTATTTTTTCATGGGGCCAAATATTAACGCATGGGGCCAAATTTAGGTAGGTAACAAAACCATTGTGTTCATCAAACAAAAAAGCATATATATGGAGTAATCGATTAGGTGAACTAGTACTCATGTTTTTTTTCCTTCCAGTGGTTAGGCATGATTTTTTAACCTTCATGCCTTATGCACTGAAAAATGCGCCTAAGTTTGTTTTGTTTTTTTTTTCTTTTTTTTTTTTGGACATACATTAGTCCAACTATTAGAAACATTTTCCTCACGGGCATGCTTTGCTAAAGTATGTGCACATTTATTTGCAAGTCTATTTTTGTGTGCACACACTTCCAACTAAGAAAAGAATTTAAATGATAATTGCCTAAGTTTGATACTCGCACGACTAATACAGTGGTCATACTTTACTGCCTGGTCAATTGCATTTCCAACCTATGGAAAAATTTATGGACTATCACTCAATACGAATGGGATACAAAAGTAGCCCACTGAAAAAGAAAAAAGAAAATTCTTGTTGGGTCGCAGTGGAAAAAACTTCAAAAGTGGCATGGGATCCTGTCAATGACCGGTAGGCTTGATGACAAGATCTAACTAATCCGCACTTTCGGTCAGGTATGTCTTGACGCATTCACGGGACTAGGAAGGGGATAGATTGGTCAGACATGGACAAGTATTGGGCAATTGGCAATGAATCGAATTGCTAGTAAAGAAGCAACTGTATAGATTCTTAAACAATGTCCAAAGTTGCAAATGCTTTTAGGTTGACCTTGGATTAATTAAAGACTGTCTGATCAATCAGGGATCAATGTATTCTACAGCTAATACCAACTTTAAAGTTTAAACTCAACAAAAATTAACAGGTGTTTTCAAGCCGGTTATGATGTAGATCAGTTTGCCGTCTACTCCAGCAAAATCTCTAAAACAGTGCCCTGTTTGGCTCTAGAAACAGAACTCCTCAAAGTTTTGTTTTAACAATTCTGTGAACTAGAAATAGATAATAGTCTGATGAACATTAAATATACTGAACCAAAACTGATTCTATCTTATTTTTTCACCGAGAAAGAAAAGCCTGATCATCCCAAGGACCGACTTTAATAACACAACCTGGTGAGGCTCTTGGAAAACTTGGTATCTCCACGGTAAGTTCTTTTTCACTTTTCTCATTTATGAAGCGTAGATCACAAACACGGTAATAAATAGTCATCTTTTGCAAAGCTTTTGCGTTCCTCAAAATCAGTTTCACCCACCTTATCTCCCTTGGATTCCCAGTAAATCCCTCAAAGCAAACTGATCTAAGGTGTTGAAACAAAGATCCAGCAGTTGCAATATCCAGTCCCCAACTATCATCTTCGTTGCCATAGTTGTCTTCAAGCTGATCATTGTTATCATTGCCATCACCCGCAACGCCAAGATTGTCTTCTTCTTCTTCTTCTTGTTCATCAAGCATAAACTGGAATAAAAATAAAAAACAGTATAAAGATATTGAAAGGTTATTTACTACAGACATTATAAGTTCACAGCCATAAACTTGAATTTTATTATTTATCCTATGACGATATGCAAAACCATGAGTTCTGAACACTTGCATCATTAAATACGAGCGACTCCAGATTAGGGGCTGCTTTGAGCAAACCAATAAGTCCCTGATCAGTGCTTAATACGTCAAAAATGATCAACCTTTTGACATTATGAAATGTTGGCAAATCATTTGACAGGTATGCAGAGCAGATAACCTGTGTATCACAAGACGAAAATGACATACAGTTCCGTTATGAGGGGTCAGTTTAAACCATAAAAGTATAAAGAAACACGGAAACAGGGTACTCCAGAGATATCAGGAAGCAAGAGTACCTTTAGTGTTCGATTACAAACACTTAGATACTTAACATGTGCAAGGGCACGAAGTAACCGACTTATTTCTGCACCACCATAGTCTTCATAGTTGAAGTCAACAGCTGCTTCCACTAGTTCTGGAAAGCTAGACAAGACAAATTCTTTTGCAACATTACCAGTGTATGAGAAAGTGACAAGCCTTGGTGCAACAATTTGGAGAACACAGTCTTCTAGACCATTTCCGTCAACAGTAGAGTTTTCAATTTTCAAGAGTTTCAATGTAGGAATTGAGATACAAAAAAATTTCATACCAACAGAGCATTGTTCCAGAACCAATTCTTCGAGGACAGGGGAGTTTGAAAAGAGTTCCTCATTCCAGCATTCATCGGTAATCTTAAAAAGATCAAGTTTAAGGCACTTGAGTCTCGGAAAAGAGATATATTTAGGAAGGCGGACATTGGGGCGAGTAGATAGCTCCAACGATATTAGTGATGCGCAAGTAAAAAGAGATAAGGGAATAAAGAGGGGCTGGTCTTGCCATAAATCTAGATTAAGCTCTTTGACGTTACCCCTTATTGCAGCAGAGATCCAAGAATGAAGTCGAGATTCGTTCAGGTGTGCATACCAGCTGAGAGAGAACTTGTCTACATTTGACGAATTATGACGATGCAATGTTCCATCCACAATCTCCATGAATTTATCAGTCACACAAGAAGTGATCTCAGAATGGTGAATTAGACTTGTAAACTCAAGGGTGGGAACACTGGTCCAAATGTAGTTCCATCTTTTAGACAATACACTAGTAGTTGCATCCTAGCCAATTAAACAACATGAAATTCGGATGAAATGTTTCGACAGGTTGTTCATGAAGTGGTAATTGCATCCTACCGATCAATTTTAAATCAGTGCACAACATAATTTTCAACTCCACAGGCAAATACGTTTTGGTTTTCTCCAATGTCCTACGATCCTTTTTTGAACAAACATCACTAGACCAATCTTAGCTATAGCATCTATTTTCTCTAAGTTTTTCCGGTGTAACCCATTATTTAGAAAAAACTTTGTTTATTTATACATTAACAAAGGGCATTCCTCTTTGTACCCCTTGAAAACACTAGTAGTACCCCTTTGTCTGTATACCCCTTGAGTTAATCTACCTACCCCATCAAAGAGTGTATTCTGTGTACCCATAGTTTTTTTTGAGAAAAAACCGCCAATATTTACTCTTTCATAAACAGCCCTGCTAGGGTTCTTAAAAGTAACCCCATCAAAATCGAAAACTCTAACAGGAGGTAGTCAATGAGAATTATATGGATTTTCATAGACTTTTTATTTCAGTGACTCTTAGAGATTCTCTGAAAATCTAGAGACTTCAAGTGACTCCCGAAGAGTTTTTTAGAGAGTTTTTGAGTGACTTGTAGATGCAAATTTTAGAGACTTTTTGTGATTTTTTAAGACAAAAAAATAATATAACACCTTATTCTCTTACTAAGTAAGCTACAATTATTTTAAAATAATCTAATATATGAATAATTTAATACTAAAAATGTACTAACCCATGCATGTCTACTAGAAATTGAAATTATTTTTAAAGCAAAAAATAATTATAACACAATCTATATATGAGTTTTTGTCATTTATTTATATTTATTTTGACTATGAATATCACCTATTTTTATTGTACTTAATACTTGAAATAAAACATAAGTCTCTCAAAATACCACCTATTTCAGAGAGACTTTCTTCAAGCTTTTTATGGTATGTTTTAGTACAAAAGTCTCTATAAATCTCTCATAGCCACAAATCCATGATTTAAAATTCCAAATCCAATAACAGAGAATTATGTAGACTTTTAGAAAGTCGCAATCTAATAAGAGAGTTTTATAGAGATTTTAAGAAACTCTCTATTCAATAACAAGAGATTTGGGAAATCTCTAGAACTCTCTACAATTCCTAATTCACTAACCCCCTGTAATTGCGAAACCTTCCTTCTATTTCTTTAATAAGACTCATCTTCACAACAAAAAACCTTTTAGGTATACTAGTGTAACAGCCCGTGCGTTCGCACGGGCTCCAGCCAATACTGTTGTTTCTTGGACGGGCTTTACAGGCCTCCTTGTTACTTCGTTTTTTTCAAAAATAAAAACATCAACAGGCCTTGTTTGGTAGAAACATTATTTGAACATAATATTTGCTATGCGCATATATTCGTTGAAATTGAATTGAATTGGATGCAGAAAGTCCATTATGCAAACCATTCACAATATAAATGCTTTAGTTTTTCATCAACGCCCGATAAACAAAGAAAACAGGAGCTAAATATGAGGCGGCAGCCATCCCTCACCTAAACTGAAATGAAGTATTAAGATACCAACACAACTAAATATACTAAAATTCAAAGTCTTATTGTACATCTTTTATTTTTCATGTCGTACCTTACCCCAACGTTCTATCCGACTCTGGCTGCGACGTTCCTGCAAAACATCGTCATTATACAATCCTCAGACCATATTTGTTATTATAACCGCGTAGATAACAATATTTTTCCGAATGATGGTTCGTACACAGGGCGGCATGGTTGTTCATGAACATGCAAGACATAGACCAACGATTATACAGTTCAATTAAAAAAAGGTTGAGTTTTCATAAAGCAAAGCATAGACATTACCCGAGTGTTTTGTTCTCCTACTAATTCAAATACCAACCGCTTTTCAGCTCCCCTACTCACCCTTTTTCTTTTCTCTGATCTTTCTTTATCTCGTTGACGCTGTGCCTGCTCCTCCATTTCCCTATATTCTTTTTTCATGTCTTTCTCTCCCTCATCGAGCTGTTAGTGATAAGGAGGCCTATTGGTAAACAATAGCACGTTTGGAAGGCGAAAATGACCTACAAAGCAGTGACTGAGCATTCGGTTTATTATCTGGTGCACAACATATCAACTATGCAGCAGGCTTTTGCTCCGTATCAACAACATCCAATGACCTCATAATTGTTTTTGAACCAATGTTAGGCAGCTAGGGTCATTGGGTCCTAAAAAATTCCAATAGAGAGTGAATTAAGATACTCTAAAAAATTCCAATAGAGAGTGAATTAAGATACTCTACCGTGTTCAAACCCCATTCTCGATGTCTTATAAACTGGTAGGAAATTTCGGTCTTGTAGAATTAGAACAATGTTAGTGGCTCGCCACTTTGGTTGGTGTAGTAAGCTATCAAGACAGAAAAAAGACACATACTGAGTAATGAACAATATAGTAAATCAGTATTGAATAAATACACTTGAGTATTGAGCAGTCTGAAAAATATGCTAGAGGTAAGAGGTTAAACCATATAAGCGCATCAATATATTCTGGGTATTTGGCTAAACAATAGATAAATTGGTATTTGCAGAAAGAAACTCATCAAAGGAAGCAACAAAAACAGAATTGCCATTTATTTATTTATTATGAGAAAATAATTACAAATTATTCCTGAAGAGCATTGTCGCATGCCTTCAAACCGATGCCACCTTAGAGCACATTCAACCCCATATGGGTTTGCATTTCATCCTTAGACCCTGCACATGAAATATTCCAGAACTACATACACAAATTCCAAGAACTTATCATATCGGTTTCAATAGACCTGAAATATGCTTGATTACCAAAAGCTCATCGTTCATGCCGCCATACTGAAACAAAATATTATTGGATAACAGAAAAGTTGTTAAAATTCACGAAAGAAATCAAGCAAACCGGACACCTCCTATGGCAATCTATCCCTTTTACCTCTTCGAAGACTCCGAGGCACCCTTCTATTTCATCATTATAGACAGAACTTCAATAGCAAAGGGGACTTCGTTAGACCTGTGTCCAAAAAGAATCTATTTCAAAACTTGAAAATGGTATAGAACCAAAGGGAAGTCTAGCTAATTGAAGTACACCCAACTATTTTGCTCTGTGATGAGTATATTAATGCAAAATTGGTCCGCTAGCCCTGCAAGGATCACCAATTGTTGGAAAAGCATGCAATAACTCAACAAATACAGCCTAAACAATACAAACAATGAACTGATCACAAAAGGTTCCTCATAACATCTCTTTTCAAATGTAACGTCTCATGTAACATGTTAGAGAGTAAAATGATATAACTCCTGTGAATAATTGTTAACTGGTTTTCTACAGTGCAATACTGGATTTTTTAATCACATTTCAATTTGCATAAAGCTTCAGACTTAAATCTTCGTGTATTAGCACCGGTCATTCCCTTTTCTGTTTAGCTGTGTTTTGGGTTTCAATTTACTGCATAGATCTATCTACTTATGCTATATTTATTGATGTACCAACCACGTGCCATACAAAGCCCACTTACAGTAACTTACTAATATGTATACTTGAAAATGGTATAGAACTGAGGGGCAGTCTAATTGAAAGCAACATGAGTTGAACATAAAGAGGAAGATTAAAGTTCCAATAAGAAAAACATATAAAAGATACATTATACTTGCCAAGAAGATACCGAGTCTGCTTCTACCAATAATTCCAAAATCAGAGAAAATTGAAAGGGAGATAAGCATATTACCCTTGAGATAGCACCTAATTAACGCTTGTGGTTAATTGGTCTATTCTCTGCACAGTAGGGTAGCTGAGGCGTGCAATATCGGGATAGTGGAACAAAAACTAAATGAGCATACCTGCTGCACTTTGTTGTTGAGTAGAACCTTAAAAAACGGTACATTGGGTGATGCTGATAGTATCAGCCTGATACGACCTAACTGAAATTGGGTTAGTAGTTATATACCTAATTACTTGTACCACTGGAGAAGTGAAGATTAAATATATATAGACTAACCCAATTCAGCTAGTAGTGATATTTCTGCAAGGAATTCAACATACGGGTGTCTATCCCATCCTTTATCGTGTGGATCCTCCATGCCCTCATGTATGCTCGGATCGGTGGTCTTGATAACAATTTCAAAATTGCTTTTTTAGACTTTAGCCCAACCTCACCTTGTTCTATGATACCACTCACCGCGTGAAAAGAGGTGTCTATGCATCTGAATAGGAGTCGTGCAGCAGTTCATCTTGCGCACACATCAAAACAAAAGAGTGTAAAAATACAGAATTCAACTATAATCGAAGAAAAGATTAACCTAACTTATTATCTGTCTAATGATAGGCGGCATAGGTTCAAAATGCCACTGCTACGAAGGATTGACTAAGAGAAAACAACAAACCAATAATTAGCACCGTGGACGTTCTGCAAGAAAACGTTGTTAGACATGTTATTAATCCTAATTAGGGTATATGTTATTTTGTGATACAAATTACCCATTACCTCATCGGGGAATTTCCATTTGGTCCTATTAGTCTTGCCAATACCATGCTATTTCGATGTATGTTTGCCAAAATACCTCCTGCAATTTCCCTGGTAATGAAGTCGACAATCCCATAATAAATGGTTAGGGAGCTTTTGGCAAGAATTTGTATTAGATTATAATCAATTAAGGCATACCTTAGTAGTATCGCTCTTATAGGGGTTTGGCAGCTGAGGTAGGATGTGTTCTGCAAGCCAACACTATCTTAAAGGTTAAGCTTTTATATTTGTGTGGTGTGGCATACACAGTGATACCACAATAATCAGAGCTCCATTAATGTTCGTAAATGGATCCCCTCATGATAGTCGAACTTTCGAAATTCATCTCCTGTACATAAGCCATAAGAAATAATCTATGCCTTTTTATTTAGAAACAACAACCACAATGAAAACTCTCTTGATACCAAAAGATTGACATATGTATATAGGGAATGTATGGTCAGATTTTTTGATAGGTTTTAACAACCTTGAGATCAAATGAATATGATGATAGTCATTTATTAGATCGAAAAACAGACAAACCTATGGTGACGTCGTATCAAGAGGGCACCTAAAAATATTAGCATGTTTAGGAGACTAATGGTGAACCCAGTTATGACGCAGAAAAGATGTAGTTTTCTTAGCGTGTTTAGGTGCTGGTAGTGTCTATCCGTTTAAAAATAGACACGTTATCAATATTTCTTTTTTTGTGGTCTAGATGACGCAGTCCTACTAAAACATAACATATTGTAGCGGCAAAGTCCCCACCGGATATCAACCTAAACTGGAAAGGTCCAATTATGACTACCTCAATTTCTTTTTAGAAAAGAAAAGACTACCTCAATTTTGTTGTTCCCGTCCTAAAAGTTCCTTTTATGCTCCAATGGTAAAAATCTTCTTCAAAGGCCTGTGCAATTCCATCAACACCGGTGTCAGTTGCAAAAAAGTGAATGAAATATACAGGAATTTCTATATATCGTAATACGCAAGAAGAACCATTTTAGTAATGGGGCATGGTTGCAGGACAAAAGAGAACAAAGGAGTCTTTCTATTTTGTAAGTATTTCTATTTTGTACTCTTTGCAAGTAGAACAACAGTCTTTCTATCTTTGAAACCACAAAATATGCCTTCAGTTCTAATAAACAACTTTTTGTATATCATCATAATAAGCAACTTATAATATCAGCAATCAACCTACAAAAGTTAATGAAACTGTTACACATCAATTCAGAAATTGAGTAGGATAACAACCTTAAAATCGGATCAAAGCAAATAAAAATTGGTGCAATGAAAACTTCAATCTAATCAACCTTAACATCTACTCGGAATTGAAATGCAATTTAAACTCAGATATCCCAGTCCTACATTGAAGGTAGGAATTATGATCAGCCAATTAATCTACTCAGTAAAATGTTGAAACACACCTATAGTGTAATTGTCAGGTTCTTTACCAAAATAATAAACAGCGGACATGCCCACGTAATCGTCTGTTCCATGCTAGAACAGAAAATAGATCACACATCATCCGACACAAACAACACACCATCCGACCTATATTCACAATATTTGAAGCAGTGGTCTCTATATGTTGTAAGGGCTGAAGCGAATCTACTGCATCCAAATCATTGTCATGCAGGGCACCATGTAAATCCTATACTCCCTCTTTTCCTATGGCGCAACTAACACAACATCATTAGTGCAACTACAGAATCAATGCGAGATTCTGATTACTTTAGTGAATTCACACAGACTAATGGAAATTATGGACTATTACCGTCAAGTGAAAACATACAACATATATAATATTTTTCATACCCAGTTTGAAAATTTTGTTAAATTTCACAAAATGCACATCCCTGAAATAATGTGCATGGCACAACAGGATCCAGTGTATAGGACCGGAGCACAACAGTTTTACAGAGCTCGTCTCAACTGAACACCTATAGCATGATCCAAAATGTTGCAGCTAGACTATCCCACTTAATCAAGTTTAGTAACTCTTCATCTAATCGTTACTATAGCATGTAAAGAAGTAGAGACAGGCCAGGCATAAGTGCATACAGTAACACATCAACAGATACCAACAGACAACAGTACATCATAAATAAGCGGTACAACCGAAGCAAAGAGAAACGCACACCACACACCACCAAAGACTAAGCCTACCATATTTCGCAAGATACACCTCACCCGTCAACACCTTAAACAATTGCATACAGTAACAAATCAACATACCCTATTCGATAAAATTGAGGTAAAAGGGTTCAGTGTAACGGGCTTGGCAGGGAAGTTGAGCAGTTATCCATAGCAATTTTTGATGAAGCAGAAAATCTCAACGTAACCCTTAAAATCTACAATTACTTATGCTACCATTGATTATCCTTCAAAAAGGAAACCTGGTCAAGCACAATTAAAATCCAGAAATCAAAAGAAGCAGAGAAAAACATCATCAATGTAATTCTATGTTTTCTACATATTTACCTTCTTCTTCTATTCCTCTTCGTCATCTTCCTGGCCCTGCTTTGCCTCCTAAATCACAAAATCGAAACCCTTGAGCAAAGAGAGCAAAGATCCGTAGCAATAAAATTGATTTAGGTTATTGAAATTGATAAACCCAAACTGATTTTAGAATACTAAATACCAAATACCAAATCAATAATCAAAAGAATAAAATTCTAGGGTTTTTACATATTTGCCTTCTTTTATTCCTCTCTGCATC
>JAJJMA010039495.1:0-20043 GCA_023529015.1 Papaver nudicaule
TAGAGCTATAACCACACCTTGTGAGTTTCATGGATATCCATTCAAATGGACCTCATTTGGAAATTCGCTGAGAAAATGGAACCTTATGTTACCTCTAGTGATTGTGAAAGGAAGCGCATCTTAGAGAAACTAATGAGTCACTCTAGTGGATTGTACATCACCACTATTAGGATTATTAAATCCCATGTTGTTACCAATGACGAATTGTTGGCTAGTGACTTATACAAGCTATGGCACGACCGGCTAGGGTGTCTGGGTCGGCATTGAATGATCTGTGCTTTAAAGAACTCACACGGACATCCATTCTTTCGAATGAGAAAGAAAATGGGACAAAAGATTGTTACGACGAAGAGTAAGAATGTGCTTTCTAAAGTAACTGATGCACAAATTTTGCCTTCTAGAGGAAGTGAAGCGCAACTTTTACCTTCAAAAGTAAGTGAAGTTCAACTTTCGCCTTCTAAAGTATTTGAAGCGCCCCCTTTATCCCATTATTCTTTGTTGCCTCGTCGAAGGCACATCACTAGGATGCAAAGCTTGCGATTTAGCGTAGACAGGATCAGGACCATCCTATGCTAAAGAAATATTCCATTTTCACGTAAGATACAAGTTGATATTGTGGACCTGTACATCCAGATTGCGGACCATTTAAGCATTTTATGGTTCTGAATGACGCTTCGACCCGTTGGTCAAACTTGCATTGATGTCCACAATAAATGATGTTTTGCAAAGCTCCCAGCACAAGTGATATGTATAAGGGCTCACCACCCTGATTATACAATCAAGTTTATCAGACTTGATAATGCTGGAGAATTTACATCTAAAGGAATTGATGATTTTGTATGTCTAAAGGAATTGACATAGAGCTTCATGTACCCCATATCACTCTCGAATTGGTCTCGCAAAATCTAACATCAAAAGGTTACAGATGATAGCTAAGGCACTGATTATGCGTTCCAACCTGCATATTACTGCTTGGGGTACGCCATATTGCATGCAGCTTTACTTATTCACTTTAGACCCACTGATAGCCAACCATAATTTGTGTACCAGTTGGTAACTGGATATAAGCCTGATTTACACTTACGCATTTTTGGTTGTGCCGTACACGTGCCTATTACGCCTCGACATCGTATTAAGGTGGGTCCACATAGACGATTAAGTATTTATGTTGGATACGTATCCCCAACAAATATCCTCTACGAAGAACCTTTGACAGGCAATCTCTATACCGCTAGAATTGCGGATAGTCACTTTGATGAGACAACCTTCCCGTCGTTAGGGGGAGGTAAGGAAAAAGATTTCCTAAGGGAACGACAGGAATTGTCGTGGTGTGTTTCCCACGTTGTCTCATCTTGATCCCCGCACTTCGCAATGTGAATGTGATGTGAAAAACGATTTTGGATATTCAGGATGTACACTGATATCGCTAAAGTGACGAGATCAAACATACCAACTACTAGCGTGCCTGCAAGGTTAGATATCCTTAAATAAGGATATACACCATAAACTAAGGTGTTGCAGCTACACTATGTGGAAGTGTAGTTGAGGCTGTGGCTCCATAAAGGAAGTTGGAGACCATCTGGTTCGATTGATGCTCACCTAGAAAGGAAGTAGGTGAGTAAGGCACAATCTAACTATTTATATCATCTGAAATCATCTCATAGAATTGTATCTGAATATGTCCATGAATCAAACTGGAGGACGCTCCGAAGTTTTAAATGATTCTAAAGAGCAATGAAATCCTAATGGATTATGAAAATGCACATGAGTCAATGGAAGGATCATGCGTGCATAGTGGTGATATAATTCAGTTGCTCCAGAACTAGAGCACGATGAGATCGAACCATGCTCTATATTGTTTAGATTTAAACAAAGAGCATATTTGGCCTACGCAATCCAGGCAGAACTTAGTTCTTTGACAAATAGACAGGTATTTGGTGCGGTAGTGCTAACTGACTAAGTGTAAAGCTTGTGGGACATACATGGTTATTTGTCACAAAGCGTAGTGAGAATAATTAAGTTGTAAAGTATAAAGACTCACCTTGTGGCGCGAGGTTTCTCACAAACCCCTGGATCGCTTATTTTCTTGTAGCGAACATCATGATGTTTCTGCTACTTAAGATTAGCTTGGCAGTTTCAGAAGGATTTGAAATGTAGCTTATGGATGTGGTTACATAATATCTCAATCGGGATCTTGACACAGAGATATTCATGAAAGTGCCAGACGGACTTTCATTGCCCAAATCAAGTAACTCTAAACCACAGAGTGTGTTTCTAATTAAGTTGAAACGTTCACTTTACGGATTAAAATAACCCGGACGGATGTAGTATACCCTTCTAAGTGATCATTTGATTGGGAAGAGATATACAAATAACAAACGGTGCCCTTGCGTGTTCTTAATTAAACACGCAAGGGATGTCCATGTCGACGATATGAACATAATAGGTACTCTTGACGAAGTAAGAGAAACCTCAGCTATTTGAAATTCGAAATTGAGATGAAAGATCTTGGGAAAACTCGGATGTGTCTAGGACTTGAACTAGAACATCGAGCTTGTGGAATATTACTCCACCACTCAGCATATGTCCATAAGATAGTCAGGCAATTTAATATGGACAAAATGCACCCGGCTAGCACTCCCATGATTGGTCGAACTTTAGATCCATCTCTTCCAAAGGAAGGTGACTGAGATGTGTTGGGAGACGAATATCCCCACCTAAGTCAATAGGCGCATTATTGTACTTAGCACAATGTACTCGACCATGTATCTCGTTCTCAGTGAACTTGTTAGCTAAATTTAGCTCAGCGCCAACGCAACGTCATTAGAATGGTATCAAGAGTATCTTTAGATACTTAAAAGAAAACCATTGACACGGGTTTGTTTATCCCTGTGAAGATGGACAGAGAATCGCTAATGTAATTACATCTCCTTACACTGAAATCCAAATAGTGTTTTGGTTTGTTTTGCTGATGCTTGGTACCTCTCAGACCCACATAACGGTCGATCACAAACTGGTTATGTTTTTCCTATTGAGAATACATGAATATCCCGGAGATCGACCAAGAAAACCCAAATGGCTACCTTCACGAATCACTTTGAGATCATTGCCCTACATGAGGCGGTTCGTAAGTGTATATGATTAAGGCTTATCATTACGCATATTCGAGGTACGTTTGGTTTGATTTCTACCACCGAAGAGCCAACTTGCATTTGACGAAGATAATCTAGCTTGCATCGAATAGATGAAGCAAGGGTTAAGGGTGATGATACGAAGCATATATCACCAAAGTTCTGTTATAATCAGCAACAACAATGTCTTCTAAACATTCAAGTCAGCAAAGTAAAGTCTGATAAAAATGTGGCAGACTTATTCACTAAGTCATTGCCTAAGTCCACATTTGTAAAACATGCTAGGAGTATAGGACCAAGAAACTGTCTAAACTCTGCATGTGAACGATATAAGACAAAAGGAATTGTCGGAAGTATCGTATTTGCATAACTGCGCATAAGACTAAAGGAATTGTCTAACTGCATAGGACTAAAGGAAGTGTCCGCCCGTATAGGACTAAAGGAATTGTCCTAACTCCCATGACTGTATTGGACTAACGAAATTGTCCAATGTCAGGGGGAGCATTTTGTGGTATGTTGTACTTTTTTTTCCTTATCCGAGGTTACTTTTTCCCACAGGGTTTTGTCACTTGGCAAGGTTTTTAATGAGACAACAATAATACCGGAAATGCAATCAGGGGGAGATGTCAACATCAGGGGGAGCATCCAATGATGATATATTGACATCAACATGTGTTGAACTCTTTTCCTTCACCGAGGTTATTTTTTCCCACTGGGTTTTGTTACTCGGCAAGGTTTTTAATGAGACAACAATAACACCGTAAGCAGTCAACTATAACGGAGCGAAGTGATCGACTTCAAGAAAGAAACTTTATTTGGATTTATCGCGTTGTACTCTTTTCCCTTCGTCAAGGTTTTGTCCCACTGGGTTTTCCTTGCCAAGGTTTTAACGAGGCAACACCAGCGAGTCCAACTCTAATCTAAGTTTCTTAAAGATTGTACTCTTTTTCCTTAGTTCGGGTTTTTCCCTTCTGGGTTTCCTTGACGAGGTTTTAACAAGGCAATAACTTAGACTCGGTGTTCTTTGAAGCCAGGCTCATGTGACAAACTACATGAACAAATTACATGTGAAGTACTACATGTAAAGAACCACTTTTGAAGTTCTTCTATCAGACCACACAAGGGGGAGTGTTGTAGGACATATGGTCCATTGTGTGTGGCAATAAGAAGAATCTTAACACTTGGCTCATGACATGTGCTAGACTAGACACTTGGCTTCTACTTCACACACTTGTCTCTCTAGCTCACATGTAAGCTAGACATCTTGCTATCCATACTTGTATAAATAGCTCCATTGAGCTCATTTGTAAACACACCAAGAAGTTAATGAAAATCCTTCTTCTCCTCATTTCTCTCTTGTCTACTACTTGTTATTTAGTTTGTGTTTGCTAGTAGTTACATAACAATAAACTTAAACAGATTCCTTGTTTTACTCTAAATGAGTGCATGTATCAAGATTATTTGATGTAAACTACGTTGATTTTTCACAATATTAATGCAATGTTTGGTAATTTCATTAACTGGAAATTTCTGGAGAGCCCAAGCAGGAGTCCTCTCTCATCCAGAATACAATATCCTTTTAAAGGTACCCATTCTAGGCTATTCGTATGGATTTCGATAATAAAATGGGTATTAAGCCAAGCAATTACCGATTCTTTTATTTAATCCTTATAAAATATCCTTTTAAAGGTACTCTTTATAGGCTGTTAAGGTGAGTTTCGAAAATAAAACCCATCATTGAATTCATTCATACCTAGAACCTAAAATAAAAGATTGGTTGTGACCGTCCATTTTCATCTGATTATAATCTTACTATTTTGTGATGGCTATTATACCCTTTACTTCCCTATTTACTAGTACATCTACTCATAACAAATTAATAATTGATAATCCTATCTCTACCATTACTTTCGGTCAAGAGAAAAAACTAAATTCAACTAATTTTACGGTCAAAGAGTAACAACTACCATTTTCTCGGATAACATACACATTTTTTCGGCGCAAATACCATTTTCTCCGTCCATTTTGTTAATAGTGGTTCTTGCTGGGTATCTTTAGTAATCACAAAACTAAAATAGCTGCAACAAAATGAATGATCGGATCTTCTCTTTTCATCACATCTATCATCATCGCCAGGTTTGTAAAAGGTCAGTGTTTCTTAGTTCTTCGCCCCAAATTGCTGCGTTTATCCTTTCCTTCGATTTTTTGGTGTGTTTCTTGATTTGGTTTTCATGGTATATTAACTTTTAAGTTCACTTACATAATCCTCAGAAACATATCATTTCAGTTTTCTTCAATTAAACTTATTGATTAAATAGTAATAAGTTCATTATCACTCCTTTTTCCAAAGTACAAGAAATTAACATTGTAGTCTTAAAAAGTTGCCCATTGAAGTTTTCTTTCATCAATCCTTTTTCCAGATTTTAAGACAAACAAGGGATCCAGTGTGTGCCGTGTAAGTTTTAGATGGATTTGGGAAAGAAAATCAAGCCGATCGAGAAACCAGACATGAAGATATTCCCGCTGAAATCAAAAGTTGTGCCATTGGTTTGTTTTGTGTTGGATCAGTTTACATTAAGAGACACTCGAATTTTGACGATGAAAGTCAGGGAAGAAAGGGTTGATATGCCATTAGTATGGCGTTAAAGGAACTGGTGATAATTTTCACTATCGCGAATTGTGTTAATGAGATTATGAAAATTGCACCTATCATAACAAGAGAAAAAAAGTGAACCCTCTGTGTACACATTTAGGTGGGAGGAAGTGAACCCATGTTGTTGCTATGGTTTAACTTAACTTTTTTTTATGTATCTTTAGACTCATGTCTTTCTATATGGAGTATATCATTTTAAACATTTTATTGTGTAAATAATTACTTTAAATGTCTACGTTCTTTGTAATTTTTTTCTCAAGCAAAATTTAAGTTCAAGCTTCCGACTAATTTTCAAGTGGAAAAATCCATTTATCACATTATCGGTTGGAAAAATTCATTTATCGCATTTCAGTTGGAAAAATCAATTTATCAAATTTTATCGGGAGGAAATTTCATTTATCACATTTTCACGTGGAAATATTCATTTATCACATTTTCAAATGGAAAACATTTGTTTATATATAACTGCCATCGAGTATGTATCATGTGAAAAATCAAAGTTATAACTGCCATCGAGTATATATCGCATATAATAGGTAATAAATTTTTAAATAATTTGAAAACAAAGAATTGCTGTATTTTAGGGATTTTCTTGAATTTTGGATTTATCAACCGTATTAGTTTCCTAAATTTTTGGATTTATCAACCGTTTCCTAAATTTTTGGATTTATCACAATAGTAAATTATTATTAATTTAATCTGTCCTATTTAGATGGAAGGATATTAATGTAAAGTAGAAACACTTTGATGAACTATGGGTTGTATATATCTAGTGTCTTAATGTTGGGTTCTAGATATAGAACAAAAAAAAAATTGGGCTGCACAAAAAAAAATCTCTTTCATTAAGATCGTTTCGTTTCACTTATTTTCTTATGTTTACATGTCTGATGGTTTGGATAAGGTGAGCATATAGGATTCATGGTCAATATAAAAATTGGTGACGGTATCATATTCAAATCCGTGACTAGTGAGAACATTGGTCACGGTGTTCACTGAAAATTCGTGACCAAAAAAGATGTTGTCACGGGGATTTGATCAAATAGTCACGGAAATCATCGTGACCAAATGGTAGACTTTCCGCCTCGCTGCCTTTGGTCACGTTTTCTGAAAATTGAAATACCGTGACCATAGACTTTTGGTCACGGTAAATTACCGTGGCGAAAATTCATTTTTGTACTAGTGAACCTATCTGCCCACGACAATCAGATACTCTGCAGGAAGATAAGAGAGGCCTATGATCATGTTACAAGAATACTAAAGGGGACTACACAAGTGAACGTCAAGTTCTGCATTACTTCAGAAGATCCAACCTATGATGTATTATTAGGAGGATCCTAAATCCACAACATCGGAGCGCCGACATGTATTCTAAATTTAACACATTCATCAATATGTTTATTACACGATGCTAGCAAGGGCATAGCAAGAACTAGATGAAGATACGTTATCCCACGCCCGAGGATAGACGACATTATTGAGCAAAGACAAAGAGGTTGGCAACACCATCTTTACCTACCTAATATCCGTCTACCGTAAGGAGCACATCATACATATCCTTATAGCATTGCGAACCCCGGGGAACAAAAGTCGTATCTACCTCCCTGTTACAACAACGACGAAAAAAAAGTTGGTTCATCTATCCAGACTGAGGAAACCTGAAAATAAAGAGGTATCGAGGAAGTCTAAGAGGAGCATTACATACTACCTATGGTTGGGAAGAACCATAAATGAAGAAGCTCATGATACTCGAGTTAACAAATACCTCATCAACAAGTAATATCAGATGAAATCCTTCGTCAACGCTACCCGTGAAAGGAATCAAGAGAAAAGGTGTAATCGTACAAGCAAATGAAACACCAACAACGACTCAAGCATATCAGTAACAACAAAGGGTGGCTTTGGCCTCCTTGACAGGGGACTGGATAATCCTGTTGGGCAAAAAATCCCAAGTGAGATGGACTTGGGGACTTGATACGTGCATAATATACAGAATGTCTAAGGAATCTCCAAGAAATTTTACACGCTGTCGAAATTCATCTTTCAACTCAAGAATGTCAAGGCATATTGATTCTCTCAAGCAGCAGGGCATGTCTATTCCAGAATATCCCTGAATGATCTACAAATGCGGTGTTACATACTTCAGGTCCCCAAGGAGGAAAAACGTACTAATGAGTGATAAATAGAGAAAAATTTTCTACACATCATATTTTTGTATACGTCTCTACCACAACATACTAAAAGGATGCATCGTTCTGTGTTACCACGGAAGAGAAATGGACATTGCATTAAGGTGTGCAAAATCTTAAAAATTCTAGTGTTTCTGAGGAAGGCAGAAACTATATGTGTTTATCACCAGTGACATCAACTTGAAGTCTAAAAATTCTCCGTGTGAGTGAAAAATGAGTCTTTCCTCTTCGAATATTGGGGTCAAACGTCAAAATCAGAGATCATATGAAGGTTCTACAGCCTCTGGAGTGAACAAACGTGCAAACAAGGGTTTCCATACGGGGTTGAGGCAACTCAAGCTCTTCAAAGCGGGCCCAACAACCTGTTTACGACAACTCCAGTAATCCAAGCCGACATGGGAAAGAAGTCTATGGCCAGAGTTGTCCTCTCTCCCTCAACCGCCAGATTGTCCTCAACTCCCTCAATTTCCAGAGTCGTCCTCTCTCCCTCGACCGCCAAAGCCGTCCGCCTCTCCCTCAACAAGCAAAAGTTATGACCTCTCCTTTACCCAAGTACATGATTCAAGACAACACAAGGGCGATTTCGTGATTAATTCAGGAGGTTACTGTGTGCTGTGCTCCATGAGAATTGAAGTCGTTTGCAATTGGAGACGAATTAGGACATATGGTTCGTACCACAACATTCCCCTGGATGTCTTCTACTACATACTCAAATTCCATCAAGATCTAGCAAGCCGTTCGGGAGATACGAGCAATACACTGAAGCTTCTGCAAACATAAGACTATATGTAAAGTTTCTGAATTCACGAAAAACCATTGGATGCTGCTGCCACCGCTGTTATCCGGGGAACATCTTATCACTCAAGCGAACGAACTGAAGACCTCGTGTCCATTTGAAAAGTTATCTCTACAACTGAATGCACTGGGAATTAATAAGGGACAGAGAAGAGAGGGTCACGAATCACGACGACGCAAATCGAAAGGAATCTGATTTCCCTGCGAATACTGAAATTCATATCTTATGAGGACAAACTCGTTGAGGCTCAGCAAGGAGTAGCAGGCTCAAGAGCAAAGGACGATCATGATGCTAAGCATACGCACTACGCCGCTGAAAGGATTATCACTTTCCATTTCTCCTGGGAATTCACGTGAAAGGTCTCTGCTTGGCAATACTGTTGGAATATACGTTGCATCTAAAGCCTAAACTGCGCCGAGGATATTGCTCGGAGGAAATCAGCTAAGTATCATGAATTAAATTTTTACAATTTTGGTTAAACATGATGCTCTCTCTTGACACGATAGTTACCTGCCACCATGGAAACTATTAACGAAGCCTTGATGATAGCCAAAATAAATCAGGATAAATCCTAGCTAATTGATTACCACTTAAGGGTAATATAAAGTATAACACCAATAACCTCCATAGTGTTAACACTCACACGCTAATACAAACATTTGCATTGTCCCCGCCAATAAGATTTGGTAACACTGAATTTGCTTATATCCTTGAAGGAAAACTACGTTTTTCTGATTTTAATGAATATCCTGAAAGAACTTCTGCACACACTGGTGGAAGAGTTACCACTCACGAGGATCCTATGAAGTCTGAGAAAGAGCTAACCCTTATCACTATTTACCACAGTCATAACTAGATTTACTGACGTTGCCACTTAGTTTTTCGACCCGATGACTTATGCATATATGTACGAACAAAACATGATTTTAGCACTGGCCTCGCCAGTTACGGTCTGCCTGATGGCCCTGCTGCCAGGACCACCACTAAGCACATACAAACATATATATACATGCAAATATGAAGTACTAGTTCTGGTAGGAAACTGTTTCCTTCTTAAACTCTAATAAGGCTTGTTAGAAAAGAAAAGGTCTTCAAAAGGCAATTGCTTTATTTCACACTGCCTAAGATACATTATTATATTATTCTAACCAATCACCATCCTGTGCTTACTCCGGAATGATATCATTCCACACTAAGCAGGGGACTTAATGTAGACGGTGGATTTTAGAGTATGGGTAAAAGTGTAAAAAAACATAATGGGCTTAGAACAAGTCCATAATAAATAATGAAATTTTGCACCACCCAATAAAACATAATAATTTATAATGCAACCAGGAGGGCAGGACTGCTGCAACGACCTTGGTTAGACATGGAATGCTCTGGCCAACACTATCTTATGGTCATCCGCCACCCTTGTTATGCTTGGTCATTACATGGCCAAGCCCCTATTTGGCCAACACCATCTTATGGTCACATGCCAAATTACGATTCAATCAGGAGAGCGGATTGCTGCAGCGACCCTGGTTAGACAAGGAACGCTCTGGCCAGCACCATCTTATGGTCATACGCAACCCTTGTTGTGCTTGGCCATTACATGGCCAAACCCCCTAGGCCACTAGGCCAAATCACATTGAGATGGCGATGGCCATCCCCTGGGCCACTAGGCCAAATCACATCGGGATGGCGCTAGCCATCCCCTTGGCCACTAGGCCAAACAAATCTTGGGATTGCGCTAGCCATCCCCTAGGCCACTAGAAAAAATCACATCGGGATGGCGCTGGCCATCCCCATGGCCACTAGGCCAAATAAATCTTAGGATGATGCTGGCCATCCCCTTGGCCACTATAGGCCAAATCACATCGGGATGGCGCTGGCCATCCCTTAGGCCACTAGTCCAGATCACACTGGGATGGCGCTGGCCATCCCCTAGGCCACTAGGCCAAATCACATTGGGATGGCGCTGGCCATCCCCTAGACCAATAGGCCAAATCACATTGGGATGGCGCTGACCATCCCCTAGGCCACTAGGCCAAACCATCTTGGGATGGCGCTGGCCATCCCTTGGCCACTAGGCCAAACAAACCAAACTAGGACGGCGTTGGCCACCTTGGCCACACGGCCAAACCAAGCTAGGACGGCGTTGTCCAACTTGGCCACTCGGCCAGACCAAGCTAGGACGGCACTGGCCACCTTGGCCACTCGGCCAGACCAAGCTAGGACGACGCTGACACCCATGGCCACTCGGCCAGACCAAGCTAGGACGGCGCTGTCCACTACCAAACTAGGACGGCGCTGGCCTCCTTGGCCACTCGTCCAAACCTAACCTAGTATGACGCTAGCCACTTGGCCAAGCCAAATATAGGACGACGCCAGCCTATGACGCCCTCGGCCACCTTGGCCAAACCTAAGTCAAAACAACACCAGCCTATGGTAGCCTTGGCCATTAAGCCAATTGCTTTTTTATGATGGCGACAGTATATGATATCCTTGGCCACTTGGTCAAAACATGATTTTGGGCCATGTTGTGCCCTAGCCACTTGGTCAAACTAAACTTACAGGCAGCGCCGGCCTAAGGTGTGCCTTGGTCATCTATGGCCAAGCCTGTTCTCATGATCTACTCTACTTACTATCCATGGTATGAAAACAGAGGCAATCCCATGTCAATGCATACTCTACTCAAACACATGTTTGAGGTATTTCCTGAGTATTCTCCAGCACGAAAGTCATCTCACATCTTTTGAATGTTTTTCTTATAATAAATATTGATAAAGACTCAGCGTCCAGTGCTAGCAAAATCAACAATTCAACACAAGTTGACTTGAGCAACGGGTCATACGCATTATTCAATAGAGATGTCAAACGTGTCACAAATGGGGGGGAATTATATTAGGGTTTTGTTCTGGCGGTCTACGGCAGTTGTGGCGTGACACCCACTTAGAAAGAGGTTATACTTGTGGGAAATACTGGGGTAATGGGTAGTGGGCATGACTGGCAGTTAAGCTATCTCTACGGGAGTAACTCCATCATTCCACTATCTCCACTTTACCATTTTCCTCCACGATTAACAAGAGATCAATGTATTTCTGAACATACTATAAATAGATGATTCCATCTGTTTCCCAAGGACAACTCATCACAATCTATCTTAGTTTAAATCATTTCAGTTCATCTCGATTCATCTTTCATTTTGGAGCAAAACCTGAGATTCAGATTCAATTGAGAAATCCTTGCGAAACCTGAAGGAAAACCAAGTTGTCCTCGACAACCATCATCTTCCTACGTTATTTAGAAACCGCACACATTAGTCATTTCAACCAGAAATACCTGATCTCACTCTTTCTCTGCTTCCTACCCTAAGACCGACCCTATCTCCTCATCTATGACCGAAGCAAGTCTGGAACGACCATTGTCTTGGTTTAGGCTAGATTTGTTCGATTTTGATCTCTCGAACTTAAAAGTACTCTTTTGTAGTACATTGTTTTCTAGGGTAAAACAAGACCGAATCAAACCTTCCAAGCAATTTAGTTACCGAATCAAAATCCTGATGTCCTTTGGATATTACAAGACCCTACGCATTTGATTCCCCTAGATGGCGTCCTTTACAGGCTTAGGAGTTGCTTTAGCCGGTGCTAAAGGCTTAAATCACAATCAGAAGAGTGGGACTAACCATGGTGACTCTGGTTGTAAAAGATGTCTTGGCCAGTCTATGGCCAAGCTCAACAGGCGGCGCCGCCTATGGCGTGACTTGGCCAGACTATGGTCAAGCCTGTTAGACAATGCCAGTCTATGGCATAGCTTGGTCAGCCTATGGCGAAGCCTAAATATGCAGCGCTAGCCTATGACGTGCCTTGGTCAGACTATGGCCAAGCCTGTTGGCTAATGCCAGTCTATGGCATAGCTTGGTCAGCCTATGGCCAAGCCTGTTTTAGACAGCACCAGCCTATGGCGTGCCATGGCCACTTGGCGGCCACTTGGCCAAACCTAATCTTGGGCACCGCCAGCCTATGGCATGCCCTGGCCACTTAGCCAAACTTATTCCACGGACGGCGCTAGCCTATGGCGCCCCTGGCCCCTTGGCCAAACCTATTGTATGGATGACGCCACCCTATGGCATGCCATGGCCACTTGGCCGAACCTAATCTTAGGCAGCGTCAGCCTATGGCCTGCCCTGGCCACTTGGCCAAACCTATTCCACGGACGGCGCTAGCCTATGACGCCCCTGGTCACTTGGACAAAACCTATTCCATGGACGGCGCCAGCCTATGGCGCCTTTGACCACTTTGGCCAAATCTAATTTTGTGCAGCGCCAGCCTATGACGTGCCCTGGCCATTTGGCAAACCCCGTTCTTGGACAGCGCCAGCCTATGGTGCCTTTTGCCACTTTGGACAAACTTGATTTTGGGCTGCGCCAGCCTATGGCGTGCCCTGGCCACTTGGCCAAACCTAATTTTTGGCAGCGCTAGCATATGGCGTGCCCTGGCCATATTTGTACAATCCTATTTTGGACGGCGCCAGCCTATGGCGTGCCTTGGCCATCTATGGCCAAGCCTGTCTTTACGATTTACTCACATACGTATTGTGATAGAGGTAATCCCATGTCAATACATACTCTGGTCAAGAAAATGCCTAAGGCAATTCCTGAGTATTTTATGTCCTTTAGCACGAAAGGCATCTCACATCCTTCAGTATTTTCTTATAATAGTAAGTATTGCTAAGACTCAGCGTCCAGTGATAGCAAAATCAATAATTCAACACAAGTTGACTCGAACAACGAGTCATACGTACTATTCAACAGAGATGTCAAACGTGTCATAACTGGGGGACCTACATTAGGGTTTTGGTCTGGCGGTCTACGGCAGTTGTGGTGTGACACCCACTTAGAAAGAAGTTATGTTCGTGGGAATAGTTGGCGTAATGGATAGTGTGCATGACTGGCGGTTAGGTTATTCCCACGGGGAATGCCCCCATGATTCCACTATCTCCACTTTACAATTTTCCACACGATTAACAAGAGATCAGTGTATTTCTGAACATACTATAAATAGATGATTCCATATGTTTTCCAGGGATAACTTAACACAACCTAAACTGAAATTCAATTCAATTCACAACTCACGACTCGAGAAATCCTTGCAAAATCTTAGGGGAAAACCAAGTTGTCTTCGACAACCATCATTTTCCTAAGTTGTTCAGAAACCACACAATACCTTTTCAACCAGAAATACCTGATCTCATTCTTTCTCTGCTTCCATCCCTAAGACCAACCCTATCTCCTCATCTGTGACTGAAGCAAGTCTGGAACGACCATTGTCTTGGTTAAGGCTAGATTTGTTCGACTTTTATCTCTCGAACTTGAAATTACTCTTTTGCATTACATTGTTTTTCACCCTAAAACAGTGGTACATGTAATGTATTTTGAATTGCTTTGTGAAGAAACTAAACAATGATTTTGTGGTAGATGTAATGTAATTTGAATATCTTTTTGTCTACCTAAACAATGCTTTTTGGTTATTTAACGGATATTTGGTATACTTTGAAGTTTTTTGTCTACCCCAATTGTTTCCTTAGTTTCTAAAAGAACCATTACATAATTAGAAGAAAAGAACCATTATATAATTAGAAGAAGTTACACACATTACACCAAATCACCGTTAGAACCATGAAGTTTCTAAAAAAACTTCCTACGTAGCTGGTAATGAGGTTCATATTTGAAATCCTTGTTGTGCAATCGACGCAATTCCGTTAAAGACCTCTTCACAATGTCTTCATCGGTTTCTGCCTCAAAACGGCGACAACGGTTGATGAATGCCGCTAATTTCATGAATTCACGAACACGTTTTTGAATTTTACACCATCGTTTGCGCAACACAGATGTAGTATGCGTCACGGGGCTGCGGGTTTCAGTCCAACAGTCGGCTGTAATGTCACTCCAAGTTTCCGGAGGCAAATTGTACACAAGATTTCCTTTGAAAGCCCGAAATTGCTCTTTCGTCGGGTAGTAAATGATATAGTCTCGGCAAAGACATAAATCTTCTCCCCGTGTAAACTTAGAACCAGCTACGGTTTGGTGAGACATTTTGAAGTTACGAAGGTGAGCTAAGAAGAGCTTTCAATGGATTTTTTGAGAGTTTAGGTGTATAAGTGATGCAATTTTGGTTTCAAAAAGAGGGATATATATAGGGATAAAGAGCCCAACGGTTAAAGTTTTGAAGAAAAAAAATAGTCGTTGGGGGTTGTAACGACTATTTAAAAGGTTAAATTAGACATTTGACCAAACTTACGTCTTGAATTTGTTACGCCAGTTGAGGCGTAACAACAGTTTACGCCTCTGTAACTGAGTCGTATAACTGACATGTCAGTGTTGTAGATAATTTACACCTCAAATCTGAGGCGTAAACTCTCGAATCTGAAACTTACGCCTCATTTTCTGAGGCATAAATTCTGAAACTTAAAATCCTGGGATACAGAAAAAAACTTACGCCTCAAAACTGAGGCGTAAACTTTGGAACCTGAAACTTACGACTCGATTTCCAAGTCGTAAAATGACTTAAATTTTTTTGGAAATTTCAGAATCCACGCCTCAGTAACTAAGACGTAAGTTCTGGACCTAACAACCCAGAGACACAGAGAAACATTTATGCCTCAAAACTAAGGCGTAAACTTTGGAACCTGAAATTTACAACTCAGTTACCAAGGCGTAAAATGACTTGGAATTTTTTGGAAATTTCATAAATCTATGCCTCAGTAACTGAGACGTAAGTTCTTGACCTAAAAACTCAGAGACACAGAGAGCATTTACGCCTCAAAAATGAGGCGTAAACTTTATAACCCGGAATTTACGACTCAGTTACCAAGGCGTAAATTCTGCACCTGAAAACCCAGAGTTTTTTTTGGAAATTTCAGCAACGTACGCCTTGGTTCCGATTCTTAATCAAGGTGTAAATACTACTTACGCCTTGGTTATTGGCGGAGGTGAAGGTTAAGCCTCAATTTTAGATAAAAACCAAGGCGTAGTTATACCTGTAAAATCTTCAATGTAGAGTACAAATACACTAGAATACACACAAACACAAATCCATTTCTTAAAAACACAAACATTATCCATTGTTCAAACCCCGTAAAAAACACATAATCCATAAGTTCGAAAGACTTAAAAAAAGAGAGTTAAAGTTTCAAACTCCAAGCAAATAAGTTCATGAAACCAAAGATAGATAGAGAGTCAAAGGTTCAATCATTCTCCGCCACGTTTGCCTCTTTTGTTGGATGAAGAACCATGACCACGAGTTTTACCACCAGTAGTCCCACGACCACTTCCTCTCCCTTGATCTTCATGAGCACCAACCTCTTCTTTCGTTGAAGATGATGAAGATTGTTCCCGTTGAGGCCCCTTTTTGTTACCCTTTGGATTCCTTATTCGTCAAAAAAGGCGTTGGCTTTTGGGATCGACGACGTGCTCTAACTGATACTTAAGGGTCCTTTGATTCTCAACACTCATGGACTCACCTTGAGCGATACATGGGGCCATTTTGGACGGCACCAACATAACATTATCCCTCTATACAATACCAACAAACACACACGCAATGTTAGACAAACAATCAATTTAAGCACATTTATATAGAATTAAATATTCACTTATGACGGTTTTAAGCTTTTCCTTCAATTTTTCTATGATTGAAGCCTCACTTCCACTTCCCATGCATCAAGTATCACGAGTCTTCCTCAATTCTTCCTTTCTAAGAATATCTAAGGCTCTCGGATCCATATTGATGACCATTGGATGTCCAAATCTATGAAACCACCTCAAGTATCCTTTCTCGGCTTCTTGTGTTCCACCATCAAAATCATCATCTTCTAACACTGCTTGATTTTCTGGTTGTTCACGTTTCATCCAATGGTCCAGATCGGGCTCAGGTTCGTACTGCAACTTGATATTGGAAGTATCAAGTTTGGACAATTGTCTCTGCAACACGAAGTTTCATCCTTAACTATCAATGGTTTAAAACCGAGTTTACGCATAACTCGACGAGGATTTTACATATGGAACCTTGTTGGATAGAACAAAGTTCTGTTGTAACTACACTCATCTGAAAATACACGCTGATCCACGAGGGTGCCATCTTCCTGTTTTTCCAACCGGAGGTAAGGGTAAAAAACCAAGTCCTTGAGAGTCAAAGCATCCAAAGCCTTTTTCTTGTCAGCTATCTTTGATTCTTTTTCATGCAGACCTTCTTCTTTGAAAGGGTACTATCTGCGACCCGTAGGATGACCTTTAGGGTTTTTATCCCAATCTAACGCCTCCTTAGGCCTCATAGTCGGGAAGTGATCGTAAATCCACGAATACAAAAAGATACAATATTCAAATTAGAATGAGATATATATGCGAAACTAACATAATACTAATGTATAAAGTACAATAAACTTTATTTGTTACCTATAGAAGACGACAATCCCCCTCGATTTTGGTGTCTTGAGTTGTCGAAGCTTTAGCAGGTCCGGCGTTCAAGTAGGCTATGACAGCAGTGCCCGCCACAAGTATTGATCAAGCGTATCAATATATTCAAGGTATGATAAGTAGCATGCATTGACCTTATTCCCCGATTGATGAGGGAACATTATGGTGCCAAGTGTGTACACCATCCAAGCTTTTGCTACAATTTTGGCTTCGCCATCACTTAACTTTTTACCCCACAGTTTCGTAACCATCCTAAAAGTACTACCATACCTATCCTTCAAACGACTGAGCATAATTTTTCTAGCCTTTTGTGTGTTTTTTCCTTATTTAGAATCCCCGTATTCCACCAATGCCCAAAATGAACTCGTGCTCACATTCTGCCTGAGACCACCCCAACACCTTGTCTCCTAACTCGTAGAGTCTCTCCCATGTTAGCTTGTTGTTAAAACAAACATTCACGGGTACTCCTTCACTGTCAAGACCTTTGATATGCTTAGCATCATCAGGAACTACTTCGCCAAATGAGAAGCGGAACGTGGCGGTCTCAGGCCAATACCTTTCTCTAAAAGCACTAACAACAACACCATCAAAAAACTCTTGGCAATGTGTAAAAGACTGGTAGATGAGTGTCATTTTTACAATGATTTGCACCTTGGAACATTCGTCTTCCAAACCCACCAACCGGCCCTTGCATGATTCATTTTGTACACAAGCTTTTTGTGGTCCTAAACAATTTCAAAAAGAACAATGATTAGATAATTACCCGTGCAACACACACTCTTTCAGCACAGGACCATGTATATCCAAATAACACTTGGTTTCTATTGGGTGCTTCTCCCCAATATATATCCTTAGCCGGTGCGGGCAACCAAAAGTCTTTATCATCTTCGGGGAGGGGGAGGGGTGCGAGGGGGGTGTATGTGGTGAGTGTGCTTTCCTTTGGTTTCATTTGGTTTATCCCGCGGATTTGAAGCCTTCTTCTGTCTCATTGTTGTAGGTGCAGGTACACCAAGAAGTTGAGTAGCTGGTTCTTGAGAAAAGGGTAGAACATCTTCAATATTTTGTTCTTCTTTGTTCTCACTGTCATTCTCTTCTTGAGTCTCATTTTGCTGATAATTTTCAGGTACATCTCCGGGAATTGGTTCTTCTTCAATCTCATTCCCTCCATCATTTTGAGGTAAGGCCTCCTCATGATTTTGTTGAAGTAGGGGAGTCTTTTCTTGACCTCTCTTCTGAAAATCTAGATGTTTATCACCACGAGGTGGGGGAGTGTCAACTAGTGGGAGATCGTTTCCTCTCTTCTTCTTTTTAGTTTTTTTCCTAAATACATATACAAACAACACAAATAAATAACCAACCAAAGTGCAAAATTTGTTGGGAATCAGAAAAATTTACGCCTCATATTGTTAAGGTTACACTTTACTTTGTGAATTTACGCCCCAGCATTAGCAAGGCGTAAGTTTTTGTTTACAAAAAAAAAAGTTACATAAGAAATTTACGCCTTAACATGGATTTCTTAAACCAGGGCGTAAATTTTACTTAGTCAAAAATTGGATTTTCTCAACAAATTTACTACTCAGTTTTAGAAACTTAAGCCTTAGTTGGTTATTTACGCCTCAGTTGGGCTACTTACTCCTTTGTTTTTTGTGAGCAAAATGAAAGTTAACTACGCCTTGGTTACCAAGGCATAAATTTTCCACGGAAAAACTAGGGCAAATTTACGACTTGGTTCCAAGGCGTAAATCAATTTGCGCCTTAGACGATGAAGAAAACCGAGGCTTAACTAATTAGTTACGTCTCAATTTGCAATGAAAACCAAGGCGTAAATGAATTTGTAACCGAAAATAACTACTCCAATTCGATAATTCTAACCTAAATAAGCAATGGAAACGTGATTCAAAGGATGAGTTTTGTTCAAAATCAGTACCTTATACGCATATTTGGGTCTTCTTGAGGATTAGAAGGCAAATCCGTTGATTTTTGAATCTCAGCAGCCGGTTGTTGTATTCTTGGATCAATTTCTGTTGTTGTTGACTTTTGATCCGCAGCTCTTGCTATTCCTAGATCAATTTCAGTATCCGCAGCGGTCTCTTTTGTAACCATATTTGAATTTTAATCGTCGATGAATTTTTCGTATCGGCGATGAATCGAGACGATGAATTTCGTTTAATGAAGGAGAAATAGATGAAATGGCGAGGGAGAAGGAGAAGAGCAGCCGAGTAAATGGTTTTTGTTATAATGAAAATGATATTTGGTTTTTGTTTAGGTTTAGGGTTATTAGACTAGGGCAATTAGTTAAGATTTAGAGATATTTTGGTCTAATCTTTAATCTCTAGGGGTAACTTAGACTTTTCATTTCCATTTAGACATCCCTTATAACAACCTTTGGATAGTTTTAGCGAACTGCAGTCCCAATAAAAGGACTGCAATCCCAAAATCAGCGGTTTAGAAGAGAGAACCTCGTGGGTCATGGCATATGAATTGAGAAAGTTTGGGTGGGTGTGCTTGCCTTTGGTTTCATTTGGTTTATCCCGCGGATTTGAAGCCTTCTTCTGTCTCATTATTGTAGGTGTAGGTACACCAAGAAGTTGAGTAGCTGGTTCTTGAGAAAGGGGTAGAACATCTTCAATATTTTGTTCTTCTTTGTTCTCCATGTCATTCTCTTCTTGAGTCTCATTTTGTTGATCATTTTCAGGTACATCTCCGGGAACTGGTTCCTCTTCAATCCCATTCCCTCCATCATTTTGAGGTAAGGCATCCTCATGATTTTGTTGAAGTAGGGGAGTCTTTTCTTGACCTCTATTCAGAAAATCTAGATGCTT